>MKGM01000256.1:11597-34590 GCA_002018265.1 Ceratocystis harringtonii | reverse complement strand
CCCCCAAACTTCCCCCCACCACCGAAACATCATGTGACCCGGCCTGGCTTTTCGGCCGCGGAAGGCACACAGACCCGTCCTGCCTCTTTTGCCGCCACAGCCAGCCAAAAAGGCTCGCGTGTTGTTTTCTGTTGTTCCCAATTTTCACTACCTTTATTTTGCTTTTTCCCTCCTACATAACACATATACACACACTCACTCTATCGCTCTATCACTCTACACTCATTTAGTCCACTTACTCACCACTTCGCACACTGTCGCCGTCGCTCGCGTCTTTGTCTTTGGGTTTTTCTTTTTCTTTTTTTGCAGCATCGAATTAACCTTCTCACTTCGCACTACCCCATCGACTTGTCGCTACCCCTCGGTCGACATTTTATCTCCATTTATCCCGTCTTTATTCTTTGTTTATTTACGTCGGCCGAATATGAGCTGGATCATTGAAAAGTTCTTCCGGGGCGAGCCGCGGCATTGGCTCTATGTTTGTGTCTACGATACAGGCTTCATTGCCGAGAGTACGACCGATAGCCGGTGAGAAAGACACATGCATGCACACGCACATACACACGTCCTTGGTCATGTTCACACATCACATACACCCTGTGATAGAATGAACGCCGTAGCTAACACCTGCTTCTCTCCCCTCCTCGCAGTTACCACTGGGCCCTCATCATTGGCCCCAATTCCCAAAACACTGTGCTCAGTGGCACCAAACATCACATCCGCAAAGCCCTCCCTAGCTCCAGCGATTGGAGCTTAGAGCAAGTTGGCCTCAAAGATGCCCGATTCGATTTCAACCTTATCGTTCGTGTAGCTGTTGCCGAAGTCACCGACCCCACCTATCTAGACAAGACCCTGGCCACTGTTCCTGTCATCAACGGCGTCCCCTACTAGAGCTCGGAATCATGGATGTGCGAAGCCATGAACAGAATCAACAAGGGTATGACAGGAGTGCGTTGCTTGAAGCGTCGCACCAAGAAGTGGTGGGAGATCAAAGAGATTACCCTAGCCGAGGCCAACCAAGTCATTGCTGAGGGGGGCTTCTCCACCGACAACGTCTCCCAAAGCGCCTCGCCCCTCAGAATCCACATCAATGGGCATTCCGAGGAAAAGGCCCGCCGCAAAGAGGCCGTCCGCCTCAAACGCCAGGCGACACGCGAGTCGGGCCTTAGCCGCAATACCCAAGGGGCTGCACCCTCTGTCATGTAGTTTTACCAAGCCTAGCCCAGAAGCATTTTCTTCTTTTCGCCCAGCTTGGCTCAGTTGCCCATGCTTATATCATGCTTTTATCCACTCCTCTCACCCCTCCCTCCTCTCCAACTTAATCACCTGAAATCACGTCCATTTCCTTCTTGCGTACAGTCTCCTCATCCTTCCCGTACTTTTTACTATTAGAAGAAAAGAAAAAGATCATTTCTTAAACATCAGTGCCCCCCCTCTCAACTTGGTTTGAATTTCTTTTGCTTTGCGAAAGCTCCTTGGATTTGCCCAATAACGACCTCTTCGCCACAACATCGACTTTTTTTTTTATATCTTTTCCTTGATATCGAGAACTTACTCCTAAATTTTTTATCTTTTCTCTTTCTTTTAAAACGTCTCCTTCCCTCTCCCCCTAATAAAACATTCCCTCTCTAAAAAAGAAAAAGACAACCTACGATATGCCGGCATTCACTGGATCTTGCGCCTGTGGCTTCGTCAAGCTGGTTGTTTGTATGGATCTACCCCCTGCTCCTCGGCTGGAAGCTGGAATTCCCCCGCCCGATGGACAAGTTCGGCCTTTAGAAATATACAAGTGCAATTGCACAAGATGCCACAAGTTTGGCTTCTTCCACGTCCGTCCCTACAACCCTAAAACGGACTTCTTTCTCCTCTCACCGCTCGATCCCCTGGCGGAGCTTGGCGATTTCCAACCCGTGAAGCATTGGTTCTTCTGCAAAACATGCGGCACCCGCCCGTTTACCTTTGACGGCGAAGGGCAGGTAGCTGAGGTAGACTTTGGGGAAATGGGCGACAGTGTGAAGCATTTGGGCAGGCAGAAGGTGTGGAGAGTCAAGGAATACAAGTATCTAAGTGTGAATGCACACGTGATAGACGGCCTGCAGGACGGGCTTGATTTGCGCCAGTGGATGGAGAAGAACTGGATCCGATACATAAACGCGCTAGATCCCGAGGGAGGAAATGTGCGGCATGAAGAGCCTCAGGCAGGCGGACAGTATTGATACATGCTGCAATAGAAGAATCGTTACTGAGTGTTGCAGAAAACAAGGACTCGAAATATAGGCAGCTGTTGTTAAGTGTGATATTGGCAGGGGTGAAGACCAGGGTTATCGTGCTGTCTCAATTGTGTGCGTGCATTTGTGAATAGATTCCCCCACTCCTGTTTCTTTCTTACATCAGCAGCGAAGTAGCATCAAAAATTCCGAGCTATGCTTCCGTTGAAGCAAGCTATATAAAGGTCTTATAAGCTGATTTGCCTTCACGAACTGTTGCGTGGCGCTGAGTGGCGTCCATTATAACGCCCCACTTACTCCAACAAGATCGCCCCTCCTGAGGCCGAACACCCATCAAAGGGCTGGCACCCTCATGAGGACAAAAAGATAAAAGGAGTGAAGTCTTGGATTGGAATAAGCAAAGTTAGACAACTTGGATAAAATAACTTATTTAATAATATAAGGTCTATTCAATACTAACAATGCCCGAAGATCCAACCACGGGTAAGCACTTGGTTTATTCGTCCCCTAAACCCTAGTGATTATGGCTATTTTGCTAACCCACAGATATATATACGACATGAAGGCTACTACTTCACGAAGGTCTTGCGCCATGACACCTACCCGTTTATAGACTCTTCTAGACGTGATCTGTCGGACCGCTATGTCTTTGTCACGGGAGCTTCACGTGGAATTGGCCGCGAGCTGTTGTTTTCGCTAGCACGTGCGGGAGCTGCGGGAATTGCCTTTGGTGCACGCAGTTTCAGGAACGGCAGCTATGAGATAGATGTACTGACGGAACAGATCCATGCTGCGGCCCTAGAGGGTTGGGAAGCGAGGCGAACTGCTGGCAGCAATTCGGGGTCAGCTGCTAAACAGCCGCAGCCACCCCTCGTGCTCCCTCTTGTCATGGATGTCACAGACGCTGCCAGCGTCGAAGCCGCTGCACAGGCGGTTGAACAGTCCTTTCCACGGCTCGACGTGCTTGTTAATAACGCCGGAGTGCTGGAAAAGCGAGCTGCGCTGGCCGATGCCGACGTCCAAACATGGCTCAATACGCTAGATGTTAACCTAAAGGGCACTTTCCTGACGACGCATTACTTCTTGCCTCTGCTGGTGCGTAGCAAGGGGCGCACGTGGGGCTCGGAAATGCCAGATGGGGGTGGGAGAGACGCCGCAGAGGGAGATGGAAGACACTCTACTGCCGTTGGCCTCCAGACCGTCGTCAACATTAACTCGCTCGCCAGCCAGATGGTCTCGCCAGGAGCCAGCGCCTACCAGGTCAGCAAACTGGCGCAGCTGCGGCTGACGGAGTTTATCAACTGCGATCACGCCAAAGACGGGCTTCTCGGCTGGGCAATTCATCCTGGTGGAGTGGCTACGCAACTGGGTCTTTCGCTGCCGGTAGAACGCCACACAGCACTGACCGAGTCGCCGCGCTTGTGCGCTGATATCGTTGTGTTCCTGGTGGAGAAGCGGAGGGAATGGCTAGCTGGTAGGTATCTTATGGCACAATGGGATATGGAGGAGTTGTTAGCACGAGAGCAAGAAATTGTCGAGGGGGATAAACTCAAGGTGCGCATACGGCTGTAGCAGACGGCGCAAACGCAGGTCAATAATGGGACAAGGCAATCATTCACCTGTGACGCGTACATCGAAAAAGATCATATTTCTACCGCGCCAGAGTCTAATGCAGTATGATAAATAGTATAGTACAAGTGACAACACATGCTCATGCACCCCTCTTCCTCCATTCCCGCCTCTCTAAAACATCCAGGGAAACATGCCTCCGCACCCCTGCCCATAGTCCAATCTATGGCGAGGAGCCTAGACTACGTATATCGCAAGCGTTCCTTCTTTAGCTTCTTATTCGCTCTTCGCGCAAGGATGGCCTCCAAGCGAATAGCTTCGAGCTCTTCAGCCTCCTTCCGCTCCTTCTCCTCCTTCATCTTTTTTTCCCTGTACTCAGTGCCTACTATTGCCATGGCATGCACTCTGCTGGAAAAGTCCGTCAGCGGGCCTGCATAGCGATCGTCGCGCATACCCTTAGCCGCTGCACTCTGTGCGCCATAAAGCCGGCGAAGCGCTGTGATAACGGCTACATTTGTCATACGCACGTGCAGCTCATCCGACTTAACATCTATGGGCGGTGATAGGAACGGGTAGATGGTGCCGTTGAGTCCCGGTGCATATAGTAGTAGGTCAAGGACGGTCATGTTTTTTGTAATGCCAGCACTACGAGAGCGCACACGCGATTGCACGCAGCTCCCGCCGCCTTCAGGTGGGCCGCGAGGCGATTCTGTAGTTAGCAGGCTAGACACTTCTCTAGTGGCCGACTGGTATGTTGAAGAGGGCATAGTCGGCTCTATGTCCATATGGATCGAAATTATTGACATCCCGCTGAGGAACTCTAGCTGACGACCTGGAAGCATCTCGCCGTCTAGCCCACTCTCAAGCTGTACGTAACCCGCTCCGGAATTATAAACCGGTCGGGACCCCGTGCGTATGTGCAGCAACGACATCTTAGTGCCACTGAGTACGGAGAGCGGAATGATTAGACCGCCACCCGGAAAGTCAGGAGGAGCATAAAAGCCGACGCCACGTAGATAGGCCTCACGCAGAATCTCCTGCGTCAGTGAGCCTGTCAAAGCCGTGAAGTGTGAAAGGTACACACGTGAATCCCGCACTATGCTGTCAACCTTTCTAATATCACGCACAGCCTCAATCAGCTTAGCGCCAAACAGTGCAGACAATAACTCCACTGCACGAACTGACTTTGGCAGCTGTTCATTTGATGGATTAGTGCGTTGCATAGCAAAAAGCAGGATTAGGGCGGCTGTCAAGTCTTGCGAGTTGTGCACGTCAACGGTACGTTCTAGAACACCGTCAGCCAGTGTTTGCAATGCTGACAGCCGGGTATGCGGGTCAGATAGATGCTGGCTAGCAGCATAGGCTACGAGGGGCTCAGGTGGCTGGGCCGTCACGACATGATCCCGGCGCTTGCTAGCATGTACAGTGTAGTTGAGCCAGTTGGCAGCGAGTTCCTCGTTGAGGCTGGGACTGGTGATGCCAAAGTTAAGGCTTGCTCGCATCAGAGCCAAGAGGTAGGATTTGGATGGCTTGCCAGCGCCCTTCCACCCAAGTTTGCTTGATGCAAGGCGGATGACGTCGGATATGCTAGAATTCTTTGAGCAGTTGAGCAGAGCGCCCCATAGAGGCCGACCGTGGCTGAATAGTGGAATGATAGTATCATTGGTACCATCGTGGTTTTTGACCATTTCCATGTGGAGGAACTTGTTTCCAAAGACGTCCCACGTTTCTATGTCGTAGATTGGCGGGTGAGTATCGCTATATGGATTATCGCCGGCGTATCCGGTACTAGGGACATCATCAGATCTCGCAGCTGAATTGAGCAAGAGCACAAAGAACGGGTCAGTTTCAGGGAGGCTGAGGAAAAGAGCTTGTGCAGCCCGGTGCAGGGCTACCAGCGACTCTGGGCTAATGCCAGCAGTAGGGCAGTGAGCTTGGTCGATGACGATTAAGTAACGCAGGGGGTGATGGTATCTCCCCGACTTCCTTGTGATAGCCTTTTTGTTCCAACCACGATCGTTCAATGTGATGCAGGTGTGGTACATCACCTCTCGGATAAGGTTTGCCTGTTCAGCGAACCGCATTTGTAATGACATAGCACTATCACTCCCAGTCTCTAGGGTCAGCTGGCTCGCTATTGTAGCAAAAAGCTTTGCCAACTGTTTCCTAGTTGAGCGAAATACCTCATGGTACTGGATTTTGGCGACACCACCTGACGTTATCTGCAACTGGCCTGCGACTTGTATAGTGAGAAGCTGGAAAATAAGGAACGAGGTCCATTCTTCTTCGCGGGCACTTCCCATCATGTCAGCAATTGGCGAGCGACGAGGAAATTCCATGCTTTGGTGGGCGGCAAAGGAAGAGTAGCCAACCCAATAGCCCTGAGACAACGCCAGTTGCAGGGCAAGATAGCTCTTGCCCACACCATCGGGGCCGACCATGGTAGTACATGGCGAGATGTAACGGGTGGGATTTTTGCGGTGGTTCATATAGCATCCAACAAGCTCCTTTTCGATCTTTGTGCTGGGCAGTTCGCTCCAAATGCTTTTGCGCTGTGGCTGTTCAAAGGCGTTTTCTAGTGCTTGGACAAGGCTGATATTTCCGGCCACATGCCCGGGAGACTGTTGATCTAGCTGTAGCAAGGAATCAATGACGGTAAATGCCGTCAATGGATTTGAGCGATGGGGCCAGATATCGATCAGGAGCGAGATGAGAATGTCATCGAATCCGCTCCTAGTGTACACGATATTCCGCCAATCACCCCATTCGAACGTCGGATTCTCATAGCAAATCACCATGCCAATCTCGTTGGCCGCAATATCCAAAAACTGGCCGCCTTCGCGCCATTTGCTATATGGCGATGATGGATATGCTTCACAGAACTGCTTCTGATCTTGTTCGCTCCATCCCGCTTTGGCTGCAAACTCTTCTGAGGTAGTACAGGCACGCCACCAGAGATGGACCTTGGGTACAGACACGGTTGTCGACGCTCTACAGGTGAGTTTTAGCAAGAACACAAGAGACTTAGAGTATATCAACTGAGCTTACAGGCGGATAGAGGCTGGTGCTGGATTCAGCAGCCGCAACTGGGGAGCAGTGCATTGAAGCGCAGGTACCGGGCAGAGCTGCTGGAATGCACACCGTGAAGACACAACAGACGCAGCGAAGCGCCCTAGCTGCGTGTTTCTTTGGGCAGAGCCGCGAAGCGCTGGTCGTCCAAGCATTTCTAAAGGGTCGTGTCAAGTTCCGGAGCAAATTTACTTCATGGCACCTGTCCCTGAGCAAAGAGAAGCTTAATACGTGAAGCCAAATTAGCAAATTCTGCCACCAGAAATTGACCAATCATGGTTTATCTGACGTTAGAAGTGGGTCAAGAAGTTCGACCGCCTTTTTCTGTGAGGCGCTCATGAAAATGCTTGAAGGCCAAGCCCAACTTTTGCATGCGAGATAAGAGGTCTAGAAATTCAGAACGAGGAAGTGAATTGAAGTACTGAAGTAGAGCTCTGGCGACTGGACGCCTGGAAGAAAAAGACAATTACGCGATGATTGGTGTTGGCCGAAAATATTGAACACACCTGCCAGCTGTTGTCAGTCTATTAACTAAAACCCACAGCAGCGCCCACCAAGTTCCCATCAGGATCCGGTTCATTATCCCTCCTCTCCAACCTCCATGTGTCTCAGCATTGGGCGCAAACTACAACTTTGTTGCTTCTGGGCATACTAACAATACCAGAGCTTCAACACACTTCTGATACACACTGCGTCGGCCGCCTCCAAATTCAACAAGGCCCCCACGCTCTTAACCCTGCATATAAGGGTCTGGACGCTGACGCTATGCCTACTAGATGGCAACCTTTAAACGGATTGATAGCAATCCATTATCCACTATCACATGTTAAAGCTGGCAATCAAGCCCAGGATCAATGTCCGTTCCCAACATCACAGATCAGGGGGGGCACCGGGGGCATAACTTGTGTGACATTCTATGCCAATCGGAAGCGCACGGCATCCGCCCCAACAAGTTTTTTGTTCACATACATTTGAAGCTGCTATTATGAGGGCTACAACACAACAGCTCTTTCACATGTCAAAAAAAAAATCAACACTTTGAAAATCAGCAGAGAGACAAGGAGCAGGGTAAGACGGGAGGAGACGGACGGTATTCTTTTACCTTTCTTCACCTGCATGTAAGAGAAGGGGTGAACAATGAGTTATTGTGTCTGCAGGACTGCATGGTGAGACTTGGGGCAACTTCGTTATAGATTCTCAAAGACAGTAGTATAGAGTAGCCAGGCAGTTCATTCTCATATCAGACTTGTCTCACGCTTGTCTCCAGCTGTGAACTCTCGACGTTGTTTTTCTCTTATGAGGTGCACGTAAGTTTTCCTGACGACATTCTATGGAAACAAGGACATGGGGCTGGAAAATGGCGACATGGTGCCCTGTATAATAGGGCTTGTAGGCCCAAAGCAGCCAAGCCCCAGGGCTGGCTGATAGCGTGATAGGCAAGCTTTATTTCGTTAATTTCGTCTTTACGTATAATGAAGAAATTATAAAAAGCCTCACGCTTTGTTAGCAATTTTTCACCTTCCCATTTTTATTTTCCCATGATTCCGCCATAGACGCTTTCAACCAGCCTCTCGCCAACACATTGATTCAACATCAGCCATTCTCAAGCAAGCCCTTGTGCGCACTACAACACAACCTGGTCCAGCACAGTGTGTCATCCAAAGCACTTGACTTTCGGCCCTGGTCTTTCTCTCCGGAGCCCTTGCTAAACCCCGGCCCACCGGATTATAAGTCTTAGTGGAAGGACCGAATCAGATCCAGCAGTAGGCTGGCCCAGTTTGGGCAATCGACTCTCTGTATTCCTGTATCCAGAAGGACCCTGCGTGAGAGATAGTAGTTGCAGTTGCAGCTGCTACTTGAACCAGCAACTAGACTCTGTATCTTGCTAAAGTCACAACTTCCCCCCCCCTCCTTCTTCCTTCCTCCACCTCTGTTCTCCCACATCAAGGAAACTACCCGTTTATAAAGCCATTATATTCTATGGAATTCCGCGGTTTTCTTTTTGTATTAAACCCTTTTATCTCCCAGCCTTGTCCCTCTCATTTTTTTACCTCTCCTCTTCCTCGTTAGCCTCAACTTGCCTTGGGTCTCGCTATCACGACGTAAAAGTCTTCATTTTTACTGCCATTGCAGCTTCATCAACTAGGTCGCCTTGCTCTCTGGTCTTTCGTATGCTCTTGGCTATTGCTCCCTCTACACCATGAAATCATCTGCTGTCGCCAGCAACGGCACAGCCCGAAACCGCCGTGTGACAGCACTGGCCTCCCCGGATGCTTCCGCTGATACAATATCGAACTCTGACAACCATGATCCCGCTTCGTCATCTGAGGAACTACCAAAGCCTCAGAAAGTCTACGGGCGCACACCGGATGGCACTGGTAATTATACAACCCTAGCCTAGAAACATGTGATCCAAGATCAGCTTACTGACTCAACTCAACCTTCATCACAGTCTTCACGGTCCCGACTACCCACGATATGGTTTCCCAGCTGCTCGATCCTCGTCAGCCCAAGAACCTCTCAGATCTCGTTGTTCTAGCTATCCTCGCTTTGCATATTCTTGCTGCCATCTGTCTCCCGCAACACTTGAAGCGGCCTGTCTTTGCTCTAACCTTCATTTTCTGGCGTGCCTCGTACAACATTGGCATTGGAATTCTACTCACTATACAATCTCGCTATCGCCGTCTTGTCACTCTTACTCGCCGTTGGAAACTGTTCGAGAAGCCAGGGCCTGACGGAAATCAGCCTAGGCCTTGGCTATACAACCTTCTCAAGCGAGAATTAGAGGCCAAGATCTCCGAGGACTACAAGTTCGACGAAGCACCCATCGAGTACAACACCTGGCTGGTCTTCCGCCGCGTGGTCGACCTTATCCTTATGTGCGACTTTGTGTCTTATTGCCTGTTTGCCGTTGTCTCTTCACGCGTTCCCAGTGGAGAGCTCCCACTTTTAGCTTTTGGTCGCTGGGTTGTTGGCATCTTTTTGGTTGCCTTCAATCTGTGGGTTAAGCTTGACGCCCACCGTGTAGTCAAGGACTATGCTTGGTATTGGGGCGATTTCTTCTATTTAGTTGATCAAGAACTTACATTTGATGGAGTGTTTGAAATGGCCCCCCATCCCATGTACTCCATAGGCTATGCTGGCTATTACGGAATCTCCATCATGGCTGCTAGCTACGATGTTCTATTCATTTCCATCATCGCTCACTTGGCGCAAATGGCCTTCTTGGTGATTGTTGAGAATCCCCATATCGAAAAAACCTACGATCCCCCGCCTCCTCGCGTCCGTGCCGCATCTACATCCAAGACTAGAGACGCCCCCCCAGAAAGCACCAATAGCCAAGCTTCTTCTACCTCCGTTGGCAGTAGCTCTGTGGTGGTCAAACCTGGCTCCAGTGCTTCTATCCACGACATGATTGGCTGGAAGAACCTTGACATATATCGCAGCACCGACTACACCGTGCTACTTCTCAACTTTTACATAGCTATCTTAACTGTAGTTACTCCATCAACCCCGCTCTACAAGTTCTTTTTTGTCGCACATGCTTTATTCTGGCGCGTCTGGTATGTTGCTGGTCTTGGCATGATCCTCCGTGCCCAGTCTCTCCGCAAAACATGGACCCGCCACTTTCTCAAGTATGGCGAGGGTACCGATGAGGCCTGGCGCCAGTGGAAGTCTCTATCACACATCAGCATGAATGTGTGTTATGCATCATTCATTGCGGCTTGCTGGAAACTGTACTCCCCTCCGCAGGACTGGAACTACGGCTTTGTTCTGCTGAAGCATGTTATTGGCTGCGGGCTAATTGCTCTCCAGGCTTGGACTACGTTCAGCATCTATGACTCTTTAGGAGAATTCGGCTGGTTCTTTGGCGACTTTTTCTTTGACCATGAAGCCAAACTTACCTACAAGTCAATCTATCGCTTCCTCAACAACCCCGAGCGTGTCCTGGGCACTGCTGGCATTTGGGGCGCTGCTCTCATTACCTGGAGCCGCACTGTCTTTATTATGGCCTTGGTCAGCCAAATTTTGGTTCTCGTGATTATTGCTGTAGTTGAGAAACCTCACATGCAAAAGATCTACGGCCGCAAGCTGCGTAACGAGGCTGGCCTTACCAAATTCATCCGCAAGTCCCTCCCTCTACCAGCCCATGTGCAGACGCTCCAGCAAAGTATGGACAAAGCCTTTGACGACACAACACAGTTCGTGGCCGATTTTCTTGCCGCTGCTCGTCCTAAGCTGGCCTCTGGCATGCAGGACTTTGTTAAAGAGTCCTCTGTCCTCTTCAACGCATACCCTGCTAGACTAACAATCACAAGGCTAGCCCCTGATCTTGCCGGATTCGATCCCAAGCTATACTCACTCGAAGTGTCTGGGACGCCTTCCTCGGTCCACGGCGTCGCCAAGTCGACAAGCAACACTCTTCAGCTTGAATTTGGTGCTCCAATAAACGTCACTTGGACAGCGCCCGCCAACCATAAGTCTCGTGATTGGATCGGTCTATACAAAGTGACTTCCAACACCTCCCGTCAAGTTACTGACGTCCCGTCACAAGGCCGCTGGTCCCCCACAGTACTCGGCTTCTACGACTCTACCATCTCCGACCCCAGTATTGTCTTTACTGACCGCCCTGTTGCCATAGCTGACGCATCTGCGCCAGCTCTTATGTCAGGCCAAGTGCGCTTCGACGGCGATAAGCTGTTCTGGGAACAAGGTGTCTATGAATTCCGCTATCACCACGATGGCAACCACAGCGTGATGGCCATCTCACAGGCTTTTGAAATCCGTATCAACCGCTTCGCCGACGAAGAAGACAATGATCTACCCGGTGTCGGCACCACCGCTAGTTACTATCAGAAGGAAGTCGAAGCTGCGCTATTGCCCATTGTGCAGCATTGCCTTGATCGTGACCCAGACATTGCACCGGCTACGGTTACCGAGCCGTTTGGTGCGCATGTCAAACGCCACTCCAAATATGCGAAGCGCGTAGTCTACGCTATACAGCAAATGTTCGGCATCGAGTTCGCACCAGCTGTCGTGCCGGCCGATGGAAACGTGCATCGACTGGCATGGCGTATATGTAACGCCAAACAAATGCTAGTAAGTCCAAGTCCCTCTAGAAAGAAACGAGATAGAATCATGGCAGAGTTGACCCGACTAACTATGTACAGGCTCCATTTAGCATGTCCGCGTCTAACGGGACAACAACGCCAACGACGGGAGAATACGACGCGGACAAGTAAATTACCCACAGGCAAAATAAAAAAATATGAATGAAAATATAATACTCCCGCAGCGCAAAAACTAGCGATGCGTGTTTATGAATTTATTAAAACAATACTAGTCAAGAAGATACCCATGTTGTTGGTGAATAGGTCATGTAATACGGATACACGAATAAGTGTATAGTCAGTAGTCAGCCACCTCTCTCTGTAAGTCTCCTCATTGGTCCGGTCTGTGTCTTCTTGTCTACACCGACAGACAGACGGACAGGTCCTCTCGCCAATTCAACAGAAAAGAAAAGAACAGCCCAGGGTATACGATACAATATACATACAAGCCACGTCCACCAAGTGCAGCTGTGAAAACACAAACGCTCGGCCAAGACACCCCCTCCCCCCCACCACCCATGAGGCATGGCAAAAGAACCAAAGAAAAAAAAGTGTGCGTAGAAAAAGCCAGCACTATAAGAGTATAAAAAGAAAAACGAAGGATATCCCACAAACAAATCGAGGTAAAAACAATTCTAAAAAAAAGAAGAGGGAAAAAAAGGTTTGCTGTTCATGACACCTTGCGCCCATCGGCAGACTTAGCATGCCTCTTACCCACGATAGCCTCAGTCCAACTCCAACTAGCATCATGATGGGTTTGGGCCTTCACGTTAACTTGACCTTGGCTCTGAGCCACAGGCTGACTCTGGCTTTCAACACTGGTAATACTTCTTGCATTTCTTTGTGGCATTTCGGCTCTCATACCAGCATCGCCAGACGGTGGGAAGTCCACAGCCGGTGCGTGTACATTTAATGGTGACAAGGGCGACAGGGGACTCAGATAGCCTGTTTCACTATCAGGTTCACTATCATGCCAGTCACGGTCACTCCAGGTCATGGAATCGCGGTGATCCCAAACAGCAGCACCAGTGCCACTATTGTCAGCCGCAGTAGTGCTAATAACCGACGATGTAGTAGCAGAAGACGGAGAAGTTGGCAACGAGTCCTGTCTACTATGGCGATTCGTTCTGTGTAACGGTGGGAGGGCCGAAACAGAGTCCGAGGCTTCGGCAGTTTCGGTGGCACTTCGATAAAGGCCAGACGTTTGGATGTTGAGTCTTGGTTGGGGTTGTGTAGAGCTCTGAGGATGGAGCTGAAAATCAGGAGAAGAAGAGCCCGAAGATGTGGAGACGGGAGTGTCGTATTTATTTGTTTCAATCCCATTCTTGGCAGGTGGCTTATGAAGATCAATAGCACGTTCCTTGCTACTTTCGCAGTCATCGCTCAACCTAGCAGAGGCAGAGTCACTGAAGTGGGTGTCAACCAGATGCTGAATGACAGGCCAGCCGTAGGCATTAGGAAACATACGACGGACAATAATGTTGTTGTGGGCATCAGGCTCAAGCTTGACAAGAACCTTGCGCCAGGACAAGTCGCGATGGTATGCACGAGCAATCTTTTCCTCAACCCGCATATGGGATAAATCAAACTCCGGCAAGTCCTTGGCAGTTTTAGACTCCGCCTTTTGAGGGCTCTTCTCTTTGCTATCCTTAGCGACCGGCACAGAAACGTTGGTCACTTCAGAAAGTCTGCCAGAGCCATTTGTAGATGGCGGAGGAGTAGCTTCTACAGTAGTAGAAGACACCAAGCCAGGCGAGCTTGACACATTCTCTTCCTTCTTATTAGGGTTTAAGCCGCAATGAGGCAATGACTTACGCTTAGTATGGCGCCTCTTGATAGGAGGTAAAGGAATATCTTCAGGGTGGTAGACACGATCATGGAAAATAGTACGGGGCCGCTTTGCCGGGTCAATCAAGTGAGGAACGTCAGGCATTTTGGGATTGATGATGTCATGCGCAGACTCAAAGACTGTAGTTCGAGGGGGGGCTGATAAGCCATTACCATCACCCTCAAACTCGGCTCCAGTAGTAACTCTCGACTGGGTATGCTCCGGACCTAGAGATCCTGCTGTAGAAGTGGTAGAATCGGCAACTGAAGACGTTTCTTCGCCGATAGCAACTGTCTGACCACGATGGTAAATGAGCTTCTGCTTGGAAGAAGGCTCATGAGATTTGTTTTGCTCACCACCGCGGAAGAGCGCAAAGAGCCCAGAAAAAGGACTTGCTAGCCCAGTAACACCGGCGTTCAAGACCTGGGTTTGAGGTTCATGGGATGAAGGAGAATGGACTGTTTGAATGCTCTGTTGGCCATCTTCCATGATAGCCTGATTTGAGGGCTGGGGGACCTCATGTTGCTTATCCTGCTCACCTAGCAATGGTGTCGGAGGAGCGCCATCGACAGACTTGGCATCAGTCCTGTCACTCCTCGAGCCTTCATTAGTCTTGCTAGAAGCTATTTCTTTGTCATTATCCTCGTCTTCGGGAGGAGGCAAAAGAGACCGGCGGTGATTCATGCTAGTGCCCATCAGCTCAGCCCAGCCAAGGGCAACCACAGTTTCAACTAGACCAGCATCTCGACGCGCCTTTTCTACGCGGCCAAGGCCCTGCCAGTCTAGGAACAGGAGGCAGCTGGTCCGTAGAGGTACAATTCCGTCATTGACAACATTCGAATATACCGTTCGATTGCGAAATTTTAGTAATGCTATATGAGCTGGGCCGGTGGGAAGAATTCGCAACAAGGGCTTGGACTCGGGCTGGCTCTCCCCAAGAACCCGTTTATGTGCTGTTTCGCCCAAATTGCTTACAATGGCACTCCATCCACTGCGAGCTAAAGTTGGCGGTCTCCAAGTCAGGCCCAGGTCCTGGCCAGTACGCCCAACCAAGCCAAAGTCGAGCGCAAACTTGACGTACATTGGGTTTTCATTGCTAAGACCCAAGAACGGTGTGGCAAGAGCAACGAAGTTGATTGGTCGGATCAGATCAAAGAAGCGGGGTGAATGCTTTTGGATATAGGCGACTGCGTAAGTCTGAATAAGACCACCAAGCGAGTGGCCCAGAAAGCTAATGCTGGTGATCTTATAAGGTAGATCCATGTCCGGCAAAGCACGGTTACTGAGCAGCTCAGTAGCAGCAGCAGCAGACTTAGAAGATATCGTATTCCTGGTCTTGAAACTTGCTCTGTCGCTCTTAGGACTGCCCTTTTCGCTTTTAGGACTTCCCCCGTTATCACCCTTGTTCTCGCGACTCCCCTTAAAAGCATTTGCAAGTGACTCCCCAGCTCCTCTAGAGATTATAGGGTGATATGGCTGGTCGGGGTATGTCAAGGCGAGGACATAGCGGGCAAGGCGTTTACCAAGATATTTGATGCCACGTTCAGTTCGGGTAGCATTTCCGGAATAGCCCTTGACAACAACTTCCTCGTCATCGTCTTCTTCCTCATCGAGTCCGTCTATGCCATTTTCAATGTGACTGCTGGTAGATGGTGCATTTACCTTGTCGTCAGTTTTTTTATTTGCATTAACCTGGGAGGATACCCGTTCGCCTAGCACCTCGCTCTGGGGCTGCTCCACTGGTTTCTTGTTATATTGCGTTGGTAATGGTTCCTTCATACCTCCGCCCTGCAAGTCCATCTCATTTGACTCCCCATCACAGCCCGCCCGAGCGGGATCGCGCGTGTTTGTAGAATGCTCCACACTAACCCTGCTTTGGCGAGTCTGTCGTTCTTGAGCTTTGCGAGCCTTAGCATCAGCACGAGCCTTTTTCGCAGCAGCATCAATGCTTTCCTTTAAGAACAGCATATCAGCGCCTAGATTGCTGTGTAGTCCATGCGTCAGAATCACCAAGTGTATCTTTTTCTTTTTCCTCCTATTTGTTGTCATGTTGGGTGGCGGCTCTTTGTGCGAACTGTTCATGGTAGGAGGGGCAGTTCCAGGTTCTGCTGTTGTAGCCATTGGCGTATTAGTGGCAATCGCAATAGCAGGAGTGGAAACCACAGCCACGGGAGTTTTGCGCTCTTCCTCACGAAGCTGTTCAGCCAGGCGCATGCGGTCTTTGCCTACATCGGACCATCCAGGGATATGTGGCTTGTTCCACAGCGCAGTTGTATCTTCAACAAAAATGCGAACAGCACGTGAAAATATGCCCCCTGGTTGTGTACTTCGGTTTCTGGCGTGGTGGTGGTGATGATGCTGGCTATGGTTGTGGTTGTGGTTGTGGTTGTTTTGTTGCGTGGAGCCGTTTTCGGAATGACCTGATACGGTGTGGTTCAGGCTGTGATCAGCCGCTGCTACCGCCGTGGCATAGCTCAAATTCAGCGACTTTTTTTCGCGGCCAAGAATGACTTCATACCCAACAGATGCTGAAGTTGAAAAGAGGACTTGGGAAGCAACCTCAACGATCCAGGTAACTGATTCGTCAGATACACCCGCATCGCCCATGTCATTGGCGGGATGATGGGCCATGCCAGCTGTTTGGCGTATACTTTCGGGGACAGTTAGCTCGCACTCCCAGGAGCCCCCAGCCTTGACCATAGGCTCAAACTGTGGCACGCCATATTGGCGGGCGTTTGCAAACTTTGTATATGGATCAAATGTGGCAGGGTATGCTGAGACGGATAGACTATAAGGGCCATGGACGAAGGCAGCTCGCAAAGCAATAGTAGATGTATTTCGTATGCGGAGGTAGAGTTTTTCGGGAGAGGGAAGAATGCGATCTTGGGAGGGCGTGTAGGTGATTGTGTAGCGCACAACGTCACCAAGCTTAACGCTGCCAGACTGGAGCAGAAGCAGCATCGCGCGAGTCGTCTTAGATGCAAAAGTAGCCGGGGGAAGCGAGAAGACGGGAAAAGGTCGGGAAGCAACAAGTAGCGGCCGAGGGGTTAGTCAGGCTGAATTTCGAAGAACAAAAGGAAAAAAATAGAGTGTGAACCTCGAGTCAGATCCAAGTTGGTGAAAATGATGGCCGAAGCTCGGTACAAGACATGGAAACAGAGGGGACGCGAAGTATATTCAAGAAGGAAAACTGACAAGCCGAAAGCAAGCAGCAGGTAAATTCGATAATCAAGGCCCCCCGTTCGAGGGGAAGGGGAGAAAGACGGTTGGGTTGTTCGCTCAACTAACAGGTGCTGGCGTGGAAATGCAGCGATGCAACCAAAAAGGGAAAAAGGGCTTCTTCTGTGGTGTGGTTCTACGGTCGTAGTGTTTGCCGTCCCTTTCTACTTTCTAGTTAATATACCTTGCCAGTTTACGTTAGCAAAATATATTAGTTGCAGGGTGTTTAAATACAAAGGTCTAGACCCCCGTTCTCCTCCAAGGCCCAGCCCAGAATTCCCTTCGTTCCAAGTCTAAGAACAGCTCAGAAAGGGTATGTAGATTAGGCGAGGGCGAAGCGACAACTCACCAAATAAGTGCTTTAATTGAATGGCGGCGAGCGCAATCAAGCCAAGGGACAAGAGACGACACAAGGAAGCAAGCAAGGCTGTGTGTGTATTGGATCTTGACGCATGCCAGAAAAAACCAGAGTAAAGAAGAACTATGCAGAAGATGCAACAAAATTCCTATGTTTAAGACGGGGAAAAGAGAGAAAACAAAAAGCCGCGCCAGAAAAATAAAGCAAAAGCAAGTAATAAAGCGGCAGTGTGTGCGTGTGTGTTTGTGTGTGTGTGCTTTTGGCGGCAAGGAAAAAGAAAGAGAGGCAAAATGAAGTCGCGATAGTTTGGCAAACAAAATGCCGCCAAAAACCAGCAACCACGAAGCAAAAAGGCAAGGACAGACGTAAGAAACACGCGTGACTGCCATTTCGTCGCTCTTTCTCATATCAAGAGAGGAGAGTGACACAGACGCAGTTCACGTGAAAGAGCACAAGGTACCAAATACAAAATACAGTACATGCTTCTTCATCTTATCGCATGCAAAGCATAAGCCCAGTTTCTACTTTTGCTTCTAGCTCTGTTTCTATTTCGGGCTGTATTTTCTTCCTCTCCCGCCTGAACCGAGCCGTCACGTCGATGACGTCGTCTTTTTCCCTCCCCCTCGACGTCATGTGCTAAAATCTCCGTCCTGCCGATCTGTCCGTTACAAGTTCGAGCATAGTTCATAAGCGGAACTTAGGTTCAGCTGCGTTTAGATAAGTGCGTACCGTACGTATGAGCGGTACTTCATGAGGGTTCTGCCTCAATTTAGCCTCGTGGGAGGGTTAATAGGCTAGGGTTAGCTGGTCAGCAGTCTCGGTCTGTGAAAACACAATATCTCATCTATTTCGATACTTCGATGCGTCCTCCCAAAGGCGTCTACCATCTCAAGACATGCAAAAACCCACCAATATTAGCTAGCTGAAGTCGTGGTTGTCTAAAGAAAATAAGAATCATGAATAAAAAACGAGAAAAACAGAAATAAAGTCATGGTCATGCAAAATAAACAAAAGAAACAAAAGAAACCAACAACAAAATGTCAAAATGTCAAAAATCATACAAAACAAGTCTTTTGTAATATTTCCAGACAGACAATTCTCCCTGATTCAGCCACCACCAAAAATTTAGAAAAAAAAGAAAAAAAAAACATCACTCGAAAGACTTGGAAAAAGTAAAAAAACAAATAACCTCACAGCTCCTCTACCATTTCGCTCCTCGTCACGGGCGTCGTTGTGTGTCGAGGGATTCGGCGCGAATAAGTTAGAGTAAAAAAATCAAGTAAAAAAATCTCTAACCTTCCGTATATAGCAAAGCGGCGGGGAGTCGAGGTCGAGGTCGAGGTCGAGTATCGGGGCGAACCGGGGCGCGGGCATGCTGCAGTTAGGCTGTGTGCAATGTAAGAAGTAGAAAAAAAAAAAGAAAAAAGAGTCGTCGAGTAAAATCGGCGGCAGTTCGCGAATATCGCGTAGGCCAAAGGTGAGCAAAAGCTTTTTCCGTTTTGTTATAAAGCATCGTATGCGCGTTTCTTTTTATTGACGCCGCAAATAATCATCGAAGGGTTGTTATTGATTTTTTTGTTGCGGTTTTGTTGTTATTGCATAAGCGTTGGCGGGGCAGAAGGAGTAGCGCCAGGCGGAATATGGCCAACCCATTCACTGACCCTGGCCATTACAGTTCCTACACCTGTCAGACCTGCCATTGTCGAGGACTTCACGTTGTCGTCATGGTGGTCGTCGTACCTGCGGCGCCGTCTAACGGACGCATGCCCAACGGCATCATTATATTCATTCGGAAGTGGTCCGGGACGGCCAGCGTGTCGTCCTCCGGGGGGGGGCTTGATATCTCCTCGAGGAGGTCCTCCCGGGCCGGGGCCATACATGCCATTGTCGAAGGGCGGGTGAATCATCGGAGGGCCAGGAGCCATAGGAGGGAGCATATGAGGAGGGGGGCGGTTGCCATACAGAGCGAGAGGTCCAGGTCCAGGTCCAGGCCCGGGGCCATGGCCATGGGGAGGCATCGGCCCACCCATGGGCCCGCCAGGCACTCCCATAGGACCCATAGGGCCCATTGCTGCCATGGACCCGGGTACAGGACCTCCCATGGGGGCCATGGGACCTGCATGAGCCATAGGGCCACCCATAGGACCACCCATGGGACCATTCATGGGACCACCCATGGGACCACCCATAGGGCCACCCATTGGGCCACGTATAGGCCCAGGTCCGGGCATCAAGGCGCCCATTGGGCCAGGGGGCATTGGACCACCCATATGAGGGGGCGCACCGGTGTGTGGACCATGACCACCATATGAAGGGGCTGTACGAGGAGAAGGAGGAACACTGTTACGATTCTTGAGCCTACCCATGAGACGACGTTCTGTAGAGTTGGCACGTCGGCGACTTTTAGGGAATTCGCCCGCTGTGCTATGACGCTCAAAGCCTACCGCTCCATGAACAGATGCTCTTTGTGAAACACCGCCAGGAGGCATACTGTGGGTAGCGCGGGTATAATCCTCATAGTATTCGTTGTCCTCTGGTGTAGTAGCAGCTGCTCTACCTCCTTTGCTAAAGCCACCACCACTGCCACGTTGACGAGTGGCTTGGGGCTGGGGAGCATTGGGGTATTCATCATAATCGCTTTCCTCGTCAATATCTTCTTCATGTGATCTCAAAGCTTTGGAATGGCCAACAACAAGTTCGTTGCCACGAGCCTCGGAAATATGCCGAGGATGACGTTCATGCTCTTGCTCAAACATCTCAGCCCCTACGCTGTAACGGGGTCTTGAAGTAGCCCGGGAGGGACGTGAGTCTCTGACACTACGTTCGCGACGTATATCCCTAGGATCGCGGCCTTCTAGAAGATTCTCCCCGCCGAAGTCGGTGGGCGCGCGACGGTTGTAGCCAGTGGAAGGACGAGCAACAGGTTCGCTGCGATAATCGTCATCCTCAAAGTTATCAGGCATCCTGTCGTCATATACATCCACAGCATACTTGGCAGAGGCTGCATAGCGCGCTGGTGCGGCTGCATAGCCATCCTGGGCATATTCATCAGGATAGCGCTCGCTAGTAATATATTTACCGCCGATTGTAGCAGAAGCACCCGCGTATTCTTCAGGGTAAATATCATCATAGCCGGCCTCAGTCGCAGCACGAGCCCCGGGTCTAGTTCTGTTTTGGCGAGAAGGATGGACTCTATGGTCAGCATAATCTGCAGCATCAGGAGCGGAAGGCTCTCTGCTGCGGAAATTTTGGCGGAAGCCCATATTACCAGCACTGCCACCGGCAGGAAGATCACCATATTCGGCGTCATAATCATCATCGGGGTACTCATCGTTATAGTCAATGTATTCATTTGGATAATCGACTGCGGCGGCCGCAGCACGATCTCTTTCCCTATCACGGGCGAAACCAGCGCGCTCGCGCTCACGTTCGCGGCCAGCAAGCATGCGTTCGCGCCCAATGCCAGCAGAAGGCTCTCGCGTAATGGCTCTTTCGGAAGCAAAGTCTCGATTGCGAGACTTCATGGGGGCACCATAACCAACATCGTAGTCATCATGGTATTCACGAGGAGCCTCGCGGGCATAGTACTCACTACTAGGTCCGGGGGGCGCGCCCACGCTCATGCGGCCGGATACGCGATCACCGCGGTTTAATCTGGTCTGAGGATTGTATGCCATTTCGTCGTCCGGAAGCGGTTCTGAACCACCACCTGCAAACTCAGAATTGGTAGAATTGAGAATAGGGTCGCAAGAGGCTAAGTGGCAGTCGCAATTCTTCCACTTGGTACCGCAGGTTGTGCAGAACTCAGCACCGCAGCGACTGGGGGCAAGGCAAGAAGTGTTAGTGAGGAATGTTCAGCTCCTTGTTGCCAGAGAGAACGGAGGAGAGGAAAAGACGATGGGGATGTGGGGTTTGTGGGGGTACGAGAGAGTGAGGAGGGGCTCAGTGTGGGCCATTCATTTGTATGGGGAAGAGGGGAAAAATGACGAGGTAGGGTAGGAGGAAGGAGAGGGACTGTAGCCCATAGGGTTTAGAATGGCAAAGGTGCCTTGAACATATCATGAGCTCAAGGATTCATTTCATGGTGCAAGAAACAGTGTATGAAGTGAAGAAAGATGGGGGGGGGGTGTGCAGATGGCATAGGCGAAGTCCGCGGGATAATGCACCCCGGCGCAGATTTCCCTCTTCGCTCTTCAGGGAAAAAGCTAAAGATGTAAAAAATCGGTTTGTTTTCACGGAGCGTTAACGTTAACCAACAGCTCGCAGGAATTGGCAAGCCACTCAAGACAGCATGTTTCATGAAACGAGAAAGCATGGGTAGATAGGTATTGAAGATCATGAAGGGTTAAAAGGTGCATTGTCAAAATCCCTCAAGGATAGACATACAGTCCAGGAAAAAGAAAAAAAAGACGACTAGCCAAGGGACTGTCAAGATTGGCTTCTTGACAAAAGCTCAGGACAGACACTCGTCTTACTTGGCTTGGGATGCAGATTTTTGATATAAACAAAGGAAATGTTTAAATAAAAGGGGACAGGTAAAATAATGAGAGAAGGGAAAAAAAAAGATCACTTACCAAGTTATAAAACGAGAACCCTCACGCTGTTCTACGACAGCGTCACAATTATAGCAACGCTGCCAACCGTTTATTTTGGTTGCTTCACGACGGGGGGTAGGAGCAGTTCGGGCAGAGCCGATTTCGTCTCTATCTCTTACTCGGTCCTTGGTATGCCTTCTAGAAGGCCTTTTGGTTGATGAATAGGGGTCACTGTAGTCGTGATATCTAAGTGCAGAAGCAGAAACAGATGGTGGGCAAGCGTCAAGATCGAAATCGTCGTCTTCTTCGTCTTCGTCTAGTTGTAAAGGTCGACGAGAAGAGGCGTGTGACTTGTTATATTGGGCTAGACAACGGTTGAATGCTTTCTTGAAGCTGCTGTCAAGGTATTTGCTAATAAGCTTGAAGGAGATACTGGTTTCACAGCACTGAGGCGGGAACTGAGCAGAGCCTTTAACGGAGTCTCTAAAACGTTGTTTGAGGCAGCGGTGGCAGATGTAATCACCACAGTCGAGTTTGATAACCTGTTGAGGTAAAATGTCGTCCAAGCAGTCGATGCAGGATTTTCTAGGAAAGAATAAGGTAAGTAGGTTGTGCTAAAGGAAAGGGAAAAATGAAAACGGAAAAGAAAAAGAAAAAGAAAAAGAAAAAGATAAAAGGAAGCAGACAACCAGTATATCGGTGAGTGTGTAAGAACTAAAAAGGCAAAGTCAAAACAAGACTCAAGGGACTAGAGAACCCAAGACGTTGCGGTGTGCGAAAATAAGGCAAAGCAAGAACAAGGTAGAAGATAATAGAGGCACACAACACACAAAGCAGTAAACCAGCAAAGAGGGCAATGCGTCGCCACGTCACATTCGAGCCCCAGCTTGCAGCAGGCTAAACGTATGAACGAACAAGAGAAGAGCAGCGGAAAGACACGGCACCGCAGGAAAGGGAAAAGAGATAATAGCAGTTGTTCGGCGTTACTTGAGTGGTGTAGGGTTTTTTTTCTTTTTTCAAAGCGCCTCAAAGTTTACAGAGGGGGGAGGAGGCGAGGGCGTCTTTTAGGAGAAAAC
>MKGM01000256.1:0-11459 GCA_002018265.1 Ceratocystis harringtonii | reverse complement strand
GGGGGGGGGGGAGTATTGAAGGAAAAGGAAACCAGAACAACACCAGTACCAGTTCAAGTGCAAGAGCAAAAAGTAGAAAGAAAAGGCATAGACTATACTCACACTTCAAGCTGTGGGTTTTTCTTGGCAGTATCTGGTCTTGTAAAGACGTCCTTGTCAGCCTCTGAGGCTGTATAGATTACACCACGTGGAATATACTTTGGTTTCCGTGCTGCCGTGGTTTCTCTAGAAATGCAAGCAACGTCGGATATGGTTAGATGCCAATATAGAAAAAGAAACGAGCCAGCACACTGTGAATGAGGGCTTTTTTTCCGTTCTTGTTCTTGATGCTTGGTGTGTTGAGTGGAGGGAACAAGGCCAAAAGAAAGAGAGAGAAAAAAAACAGGCTGTAGATAGAAGGGTGGGGGAATGAGACAACAAGATAGGTCAAAGAGGAGGAAGAGGCCAGACCTACTAGCTAGGGAAGAAAACAGTAGGTGGGAGTCAAAAGGTCAATCAATCAAAGAGGCCGATGGGACACTAGGACCAAGTTAAGGAACATGGGCCATTACCAGACAGGCGAGAGGCTAGAGAGGAGGGAAAAGAAAGAAGGCAGATAATAAGGCGGTTGGGTTGGGTTATTCTATAGCCTTCCTGCACTTGGACAACTGCTACTAGAGCAGTCATTCATTACAAGCAACAGGGAGAAAAATAGGAAAAGCGCGAGTAAAAGCACAGCACATAGAGAGCCGGTTGGGCTGGAGAAAAGTGGGAAGAGAGAAAAGCTCAGACCAGATCGCAGCAAAGTGCATGTATTGTAATTGGCTGACTTGATTTGCTTGGGCTGGATGGCTGGTGCGTAACCAAGTTCTTCTTTGTAAGTTTAGGCTGCCACTAGCCTATTGCCCTTGGCCTTCTAGGATTGGTTGGGCGCAAATGAAAATGGACGGGGGGTATAAAGAGGTAGATGGAAACGAAGAGGGCATACAGGCAAACGAGGGTAAAAGCAGGGGTGGTGGTCGAATGTAAATAGATAAGACAACACAAGTAATCGGAAATCGGGAACAAGGCGTTAGCGTAGCAGCGATAGCAGGAGCAATACCCAACAGACGAAATGGAAGCGGAAGTGAGGATAAATTAACAAGTGTGAGAGCAAGAGGCAGAAAAACAAGCTCAAAATGCACACCAAGCACTTGCTCAGTTTTCCCTTGTCTCCTGCAGCTGACACTTGTCACATGGTGTTTCTGTTGGTATTGCTATATGTATGACGCTGCAACTGCAAGTACGCCAGACAACCAACCAACGCCTAAAACTCTTAGTGTTGGTTCTGTTTATATGGCTTACCCGTGCTGTCACTGCTAGGTATTGTTTCTTCCCGCTTCCTCTTGACACACTAGCCCACAAAATGCAACAGCTGCAGTAGTCTCATGCATATATGAGGCCGGGTCTGCACTGCACGAGAGTTGCAGTTTGTTAAGATGCGAGGTGAATCATGTACGGCGTTATCTGCCTTGTGCCAAGGAAAGGAGACGGGAAGAAAGGCCTTGGGTGTTGGGGTGGAAATAAGGCAGGTGGGTAGTCATAATGTGAGCAAAACTTAGGTAGCCCATAGACTGGGCGGTTGCTAACTTACGGATCTTCAGCAGAGCTTCTAGCCTTCTTTGAAGGCCATCGGTTAACCTCGAGTGGTGCAGTCTGGCTTTGATCTGACATAAAACTAGCCCGGCCAGTTGACGAGCGTATGTGCCTTTGTTGATTCTTGATTCGTCGGTCGACTTCCTCGTCATTTTCGTCGCTATGCACGGCAGGATCCTCCTGTGCAAAGATTTCACTGTCATCGTCGCTATAGTCACCTTCGTCTTCGCTTGGGGCTGTCTCATATCTTTTGTTGTCACGGTAGGTGTTGCCACTGCTTCCACTGGTGTTTAGGCCTGCTTTCGCTTTTGATACCGGGGCTCGGGAATACCCCGACATAGAAGCCGTGTTGGGTGCAACATCACCAGGACCGCTGGAGGAGGCCGAAGCATACCGGCGCCCTAATGAAGCTTTTGTAGCTGCAGCCGCAGCTGAGGCCGCAGACTTGTCTGGCCTGCGATAAGTGGCGTCAAAATCCACTGCCTCAGAGTCAGAATCAGTGCTACTCAAGTCTGACTCGTCCGTCATTTCGGCGTTATCAAAGTCGTCTTCGTCAAATTCGGGTGTTCTGTTTCGACTAGACCCGGGAGTAGGTAGGTGGTGTGATCGAGAGCTTTCTGAGGGCTGACCTTCACGTCGTGAGTTGACTGGAGACGGGGGTCTACGAGTAGCCGATGTTCTTTGAGCTGAATAAGCCTTTCCGATATTTGCTTTACGGCTGTCTTTGTGTGGAACTTGTAGGTAGGGTTTGTCTAAACCATCGCCATCATCATGTTCGATAATGCGACGAGAAGTGCCGCCACGCGGGCGTTCACGTAGAACCATCTTTTTGTTGGTTTGTGATTTTTGTTCGTTGTACGTTGTCGAGAAAGGAGTTTTGATTGCAAGCAAATTTAGGGTCCAGAAGGCAAAGCTTTAAACTTTAAGTTGAAGAACTCTGAAGCTTAGTGCTTGGTTGGTCGACGCGCTAATTACCAGTTGGGTTTTGTTGTTGTTTTTTTTCTTTTTGCTAGCAGCGCAAAGTGGATTCATGGGAGTGTTCGCGATGACCCGGAGAAAAACAACGAAAAAAAGAAAAAAAAAAAGCAGACGGAAATAGAGCAAGACAACAAAGGACAAAGAGCGTGGAGTCTTGTTCTAGTAAGACACATGGCCTAGGCTAAACGACACGCTCAGTCTTGAAACGAATAATTTTAACCAAGCTGTCAGGGGGGGAGGGCACTTGATCTCCTGATGGAAATACGTATTACCATGTACTAAAAGACTCAACCAGCCAGTACTCCTAGCAGCATTAAAACACGGACGGGATGTGCTAGTATTGCTATAGCCAGTTGACTAGGATAGAGAGTCATCACAAGTAAAACTGGCCCTATACTGCGCTTTTAGACAAAGATTATACTGAGCATGTCGTGACTGACGACATTGCAATGGCTGTGCTGAGCCGTAGTATGTAGGCTTACTCTCTTTAGTTCCAGACTCAGTCAGGTCCGCGAAAATCATAGCGCATCAAGGCTGCTTAAGGTAATGTAGTACGGCACAGTGCAGAGAGCACGCATGTCTGTAATATATGTATGCATATACTTTGCTACTTTCCCAGAACGCGGCGAGGATGCGAGATGAGACTCTGTGTTTGGATTGAGGCCCGCATGGAGACAAGGAGACAAGGGAGAAGACAAGAAAGAGTCTGCTTCAGAATGCTTCAGCAGATCTAGGATTAGAGAAGAAAGTAACGGCTTTCTCTTGACTATTATCTAGTTAGCTTGAGCCTGTCAATGTGGTTTCAGGGTACGTCATGGCGGGGGCTTCGATGCGAGAGGTATGAAGGAGTATGGACGCAGAATTAAACAAACGCCGATAGCAACGGCAAACAACATAGGGATGAATCAAACGAAAATGCCGGGAGCAAAAGGCGGTGATGCCTCATGGAAAGTTTTTCTTCGTTACACGAGGCTAAGTTGGTTTTCCGATATTGGCAGTAGCATTCCGTCTACTATGTTTGTTCTTTCCCTCCTTTTTTTCGGTCGATAGAGGGCAACCAGGTGCTTTTTTATTTTATTTTGCGCTAGTCCGTAGCCTAGACAAGCTCCTCACTATCCAGATCTTCAACCAGGATGTCGTCGAAGCGAGGTCATCTCCGCTAGTACATGCATACTAGCCATGCAATATTTCTGGACTTAATTCACATTTAAATGCCATTCTATCATTTCTGCGGAAGGTTTGCCGTTCCCCGTGCCGATTGCTTTATTTTGAGATCCCGTATACCGTGTATCCCCCCAACCCCCATCCATTCCTTATTCCAAAACTAACCTATCTATCCTCTTATACCTCTGTCATGGCCTCTTCATCGTCATCTTCAATCTCAACCACCTTTGCTCCCTTTCCTTCGATGTCTTCTTCGGCATCATCGCGTTTCAAGATTTGCACCAGCCGGTCACATGCCTCCTGAACGTCTACATTGTCAACGCGAGCGTGTGTCTCTCGAATAGTGGCATAGACATTGATGGCACGGAGATGCTCTCGTATAGATCGGGTTGTTGTCAAGAGCGTCAGTGTCTCAACATGAGTTTGAATAATAGTTGGGTCTGAGTCGCGAGATTTGTCAGGGGGCAGGAGTTGCAAGTCAGGAATCATTTCCATCATATCCTCAGCGTCGTACTCTTCGTTCCCTGTGATTGGGAGCAGTACGTAGGGTAGCAGGTTGATCTCGCCCTCATCAATAAATAACGGGTGGGCATTGATCTCAAAGGCAGCATTTTTAATTGTGCTGGCAACGCCCTTACGGCGGATTTCAGATCTATGCTCAGTGAACACCTTCATCTTGTTGAGCGGATATTCGCCGTCATAGTCCTGCTTAGTTAGGAAAAATTTGCGTATACCCTCATGCTTAGAGAGATCGGCAAAGACGTATGACAGGTAGTCGTAGTTTGCCTTTTTGTTGTATTCACTACTTGAACCCTTGACGAAGGCATCCATAAGCTGGTTGAGCACAAGATCGCTAGCAGAGAGCTTGTCAACTGGGGGCTGCTTCTTGGTCAGGATTGACTTGATGTCGTCCCACTTCGTCAAGTTGGCAAGAAGCATAGAGAGAGAGTCCGCATTTGGTTCCTCGGCCATCTAGTAACAATGTTAACATACAGCACAGCGTGTGTATTTCAGATCTCATAGTGGTACGTGGACCAGCAGCAGTAGACTTACAACTATTCTTTGAAGGACATTGTTGACAAAAGCCTCATCAGTAGCCAGGTTCTTCAAAACCTCTTCCTCTCCGGACAGATTTACCAAGATAGTGACGGCATGTTCAGAAATAGCCTGTCTTAGGGTTAGCCAATGTATCTCTTACCTTACAACTCCACAGCACCGAGACGTAGACCTACTGGTTTATCACGAGTAAGGATCTTAAGAAACTTGAGAGACTGGTACTCATGGGTCTTGAAAATCTCAGGCTGTGACAAGGAAAACGGCACCAGGTTCTCAACCGCCACTTGTCTAATCTGAGGGTTGGGGTGGCTAATGAAACCTACGAGCTGCATGACTTCGTGTTAGCGACTTGGAACATTTTTAATGAATAAGAAAAGAGCCACGGGGTACCTCTTCCAACTCGGTCGGCATTATGGCTGCAGAAAGAGGCTTAAAAGGGAAGTGATGTAATATATGAAATGCTAAAGCGTTGGCAACAAAACAGAATTCTCTTCGACTTATATCGTGTCGTGATGGTGGGGGTACTTCAATTTTTTTTTCCTTCTGTTTTCCTTTGCTGCCCCTCCAAAGAAATGACTTGAAGTAAAAATATATGGGGTCATAAGTACGCTGACATCGACAAAGCACATCCTGTTAATTCTGCCACTCCCCACCGTCAAAATTTCGTTGCGGGGGAAAAAAATAGTCACTGGGATTTCTTAGGCTAGTGAGAAAATCGCTTATCTTATCGCAATAATTGCAGTTTTCTTGTGGGTTGCTTCTGGCTCTGGCTTTGACGGGGGAGACATCACCATCTTTGGCCGATCTATTCAATAGATTACACTACATATATTATACTCTTCTTCTCCTATTTTCTGCGTATCAATCTGAAATTTCTTCTTCTACGTCTAACCCGCCCATCATGCCCAAGGCCGCCACAACCCCGACGGCCCCGCGTCGAAGACATAACCCGCTAGAGCTGGACTACATGCAGTCTGGTCCGCTCAAAACCAAGGCTCCCAAGCGTGTTAAGAAGGACACCGAGGAGGGCCCTGGGTTTGTCGATGCTAAGCAGACACGCACCATTCTCAGGCTGGGCCAAGGTTTGACGCAGGAGGACCAAGACGAGCAGACAGCGAAACAGAAGGCGGCTGCGGGCCCCAACCGCGAGGCCTTCAACTACGACGCTCGGCTGGCAGAACTAGAGGATGCTGAGGACGATGAAGCTAAAAACACCAGCATGGCTGGTTCCAATGATGACGAGGAAGCTTGGGGTGATGAGGATGACGAGATCGAGCATCTTGATGTGGACCCCGAAGATCTTGAGGCATACCGCAAGTTTCTACCGGAGCTGGACCAGGACCCACTACTGGCTCATGGCTGGGACCAGAAACCAGCCGATGGCATGGCAGAGGACGAAGAGCAGCCTACGAACTTGGCTGATCTGATCATGGAGAAAATTATGCAGCATGAGGCGGATATGGAGAGACGGGAGTCGGGCCCCATTGACGACGACGAGCTGCCAGAAAAGGTGGTGCTTGTCTACACCAAGATTGGCGAAATTCTAAGCCGCTGGAAGAGCGGCAAGATCCCTAAGCCGTTCAAGGTTCTACCTACCATTCCTAGAGTAAGCTTTTATCCACCTTCCAGTCTATCTACACGAAAATCGGGGTCAAACACCAAAGGCTAACGTTGTCTGCTTGATAGTGGGAGGAAATTATCCAGTTAACCAAGCCCGAAAACTGGACCGCCAACGCCGTTTATGAAGCAACCAAGATTTTCACTTCGGGTAAAAAGGACACCTCTCGCGTCTTCCTGGAGCACGTGCTACTCCCGCGTGTGCGCGAAGACATCTACGAGCACCACAAATTGAATGTGCATCTGTTCAAAGCTGTCAAGCGTGCGTTGTATGCCCGCTCGGCCTGGTTCAAAGGTTTCTTGTTCCCATTGGTCAGCAACAACTTGACATCTCGCGAGGCCACTATTATCGGTGCTGTGCTCACTCGTGTTTCAGTGCCGATTTTGCACTCGGCCGCTGCGTTGGCTGGTCTGTGTGAAATTTCAGCACAAGGTGCCTCAGATGGTGTAGAGGGCGGGGGCGCCGTCAACATTTTGATCAAGGCACTTCTAGAAAAGAAGTACGCCTTGCCGTGGAGTGTCATTGACTCTCTAGTTTTCCGTAGGTCACCTTGCACCTTGTCTTCTTTTTTAGAATGAGGGATGGGGGAAAAGAACGTACCGCTAACAAGTATACACAGACTTTTTGCGTTTCCGCAGCATCGACCCTGCTTCGATAAAGCAGACCGATGGCCTAGATGTCGAAGAGACTACGAACGCCCGCCTGCCCGTAGTGTGGCACCAATGCTTCCTAGCCTTTGCCGAGCGCTACAAGAACGACATCACCGAGGACGCCCGCGAGGCGCTGCTCGATCTAATCTTGACCCATGGTCATCCTGCCATTAGCCCCGAGATTCGGAAGGAGCTGCTTTCGGGTCGTGGCCGTGGCGTAGTTGAGGTACCACAGACTGTGGCCCTGGACGGTGATGACACTATGATGCTGTAAACGGGGTGGGTGTAAGCACCAGGCAAGGATTCGTACCAAAAGTTGGGGCTATCGTATAGCACATGATTTTTATGATGGGTTGCTTTGTTTGTTAAAAAGGCAGGAGTTAGTGGGATTGCATTCTCTTTCGGTTTTCTGCTATTTAGATCAGTTTGATTGCTTTATCTACACAGTTGGATTGTATTATTAACGTTGACTGTTTTGACTGTGTTCTGTATGTACGTACGTAGGCTGGCTCATGGTTACAATTTGGCCACTTTACCCATCGGGGGCATCTTTAAAGTGGATACCAGTTTTTAATGCGATGCCATTGGCTGCGCACGCTATCAAGCTATCAGCCTTGCGTATATTCAACCAACTTGTCGCGACATCAGCCTCAAAAATTCCTCTCTTCAGAGCAAGCGTAGGGAGCATTACTTGCTACTATAGCCCTCAACGAATACATTTCTTGTCCTGCATTTTGTGTACACAGTTTTTTCTGACATAATTGCCGCCAATTCCACCAAACACCCATCCAGCCTTCCCCATACGCATCAATTCTCAACAATGTCTGAACAAGATCCTCTCCTACTTCTGCGCCAGAGCATATCCACGAACCAGCGTGCGGTTCCCACCAGCTCAGCCGACCCATCGGCGGGAGAAAGCCCGCTATCAACCGCGACACATCTGCGATTTCCGCATACAAATGGGGCACCGGCATTGCCATTAACGACAGCGACGCGCTTCAGCGCTTCAGTAGACGGAAAGATAGGCTCTGTCGATCTGCGCAGCATCTACTTTGCCTGGCTAAACCGTGAGGTGGCTATTCCTGAGTACAGCGCATCCGCCGCTCGCCTCAATGAGCAACTAGGTGCGCTTGGCAAGGTTCAGAACCTAGCGTTTGTTGAGCGTCTGGATCTGGTCACTTGGCTAGAGGGCGCGAGCGAAGAGTCTGAGCACATTAAGCCTTTGGCCGACACATCAACAACGGGTGAAACTACCGGCTCAAATGCAGCAAGTAAATCATCGGCAACATCACGCGCAGCCCAAGGTTCTTTGGATCCCAAGCTGGCTGCTGTGTACTCAGGCGAGCGTAGAATCGGTAACCGCAACACGGTTCTTCGGGGCAGCAAGCCTACAGTAAGTTTTTCCTTTTACTATAATGCCATTTTTCTTTTATCGTGATAGGCGATGGGATAATAGGCTAGTGCTACAAATCTAACCCCATATTTTGCAGGATTTCTCACATGTACGCAAACTTGCAGCAGCCATCATATCTAAGCGTCCGCAACATCCTGGTACATCTTCTGTGGGCAGCTCATCGGCAGTGGCAAAACCTGGCGGTCGACGACCGGATCCGATCATTCTGCTTTCACCATCGGCCTCATCAATTCTGCGTATGGCCAACGCACGGGCGTTCCTAGAGGAAGGGCGGTTTGAGAATGCCGACGGGCCCGGCACAGGCAGCACGATTCTACACATGACACGGATGATGAGGTCAATTGACCCAACGCGGCCTATCCGCTTCATTTTAGTGGAAAGCACAGAGCACTTCAAGCCCGAATACTGGAATCGCCTGGTTGCGGTCTTCACTACCGGCCAGGCGTGGCAGTTCCGCAGCTACAAATGGCCTACGCCAATCGAGTTGTTCCGCCATGTTCTAGGTATTTACGTCGGTTGGCGCGGAGATGTGGTTCCCGAGACGGTGCGTACGTGGACCTCGCAGCGTTTCATCACGGCAGCGGTCGATCGCTGGAGAGGCGATGCAAACGGCACATCAGTGGCCGAGACCTCCAAGGTGCGCGACGCAGAGACGGTTGAGCTGATATGGAAGGGCATTGAAGAGAACATGCGGTCTAAAGGATGGCGCCGAGATGCAGCGCCGACGCGGATCTAGGCGACGAGTGAATATATGGACGAGGGCTACAGGAGAAGGAGGAGGAAGCACGTAATTGAAGGTCTCCGACACATTAGAAATCAGGCAAACAAGGAAATCGTACTACAAAACGGGCAGTAGTGCAACAATGGCGTTTCTGGCGTGTCATGAGATAATTTGAATATGGCAGGTTTTTCTTTTGTTCCTATTCGTTTTCTAGTCGTTGAATGGCTAGTGCTTGGGGGTTTTCTCATACGGTACATGTATGTTGTTGAACACTCGACAATTGGCGAAGCGAACAAGGTAACGCCAGTGAACATGAACACTGGTTCATTTGTGGTTGGCGATATCTTGGCAAGGCTACGTGACAGTTTCTGGGCAGGGGGACCAATGCGGGCTACGAGGAGGAGGGAAGGAAGGGAAAGGGGGAGAGTAGCCACATGCTACAAAACAGAGACAAGAAGAGACGACTAGAGAAGTAAGTTCCTTTCCTTTCCTTTGCTTGATTTCCGGAGATAACTATCTTGTACGTATCCCAGCATATGCTTTCTTGTCTGTGTTCTGGTCTTTGTTGGCCAGCTCAGACGACTTCTCCTCTCGTAGCTTAATAATAGGATTGGAAGAGGGGGGACTGCTCACCTTGTTAGTTTTTGCTCGCCTTATTTTTAAGCGAGAAGGCAAAAAGAACGTGACGATGAGGACCATCTTAGCTTACGGAAATCAGCTTATGAACGTGTGAGCATAGCTTTTCCAAGCTGTGCTTATATACAGGTCACTCATTATCAGTAGATTTAGTTGGGAAGCTTTGGTCCTTGCTTAGCTCTAGCCTATAGAGCTTAGACATGTAGGGAGGAAATAAGCAAGACGAAACCACTACAGATAGAGCAAGACACATATAACAGAGCAGATAGATATACAGCGAGATACAGGGACAGTGAGAACAAGGGCCTGCCCAAGACAGCAACAAACCAAAGCAAAGACCTTTTGACCCTGTGAACAGCGGGATTTGGGAGTCAAGGGATTTTAAGCGATAGAGAGAAGAAGTCTCTCTCGTTCTCTCTCTCTCTTCGGTCTTCTACCTAGACTTGCTTTGCAGCGCACCATATGTCCTATTCTAGCCCTTTAGGTTAGTTTAGACTTTTTGGCGAGACGAGCAAAAAAGCAAATCTTAGTTGGCCACGTAGGTTTTGTTTGCTAGGGGAGGGGAGGTTCGAGCGTTGAGTATAGCATCCTCCACGGGCTGAAAGAAAGCAGAAGCTTCTTTGCTTTGTTTTTGCCTGTGATAACGACAGAGAGCTCACAATAATACGCTACTATCAAATTGACCACGTGGGATTTATGCACGGAGGCTTGAGGAGGTGAATCGGCTTCCATGGGCCCAGACATGGAATAGAAGCTGGGCTGAGAGCTCGTTTTATAAGCCTCAATCTGGCAAACAGATGTAACTGTACAAACCGGACGCTCCGATTGAGCCAAGCTCTTCGTATTAGACAGAAGTCTTTAGTTGCGCGTTTCCATGTGCTACAAGTTGGGTCATTTTAGAGGCCATGGGGGCGGTTTCTCGACAGCTGAACCCCGCTTTGTTGGTTATTTGGGAGAGAAAAGAGTGTATGAAAAGAGGGGAAAGGCAGAAAAAAGAGGGTGGCTTGTTGGTGTTTGTATGTGTGTGAACATCTGCGAGGGTACCCTTGCAGGGCGAAGATGTGAGAACAGAGAGGACAAGAATTAAGAAGAATAAAAGGTCGGACTTGAAACCAGACCGGATGTTGGCAGAGTAATGATAGACAAGCAACAACAGAGAGCAGAAAAGAGAGAAAGAGAAAGAGAAAATGGGATGTATCTGGGATGTATCTTGGGCTGGAGAAGGAGGAAAAAAAAAAAGAAAAAAAAAAGAATGCAGTACACAAGAGAGTGCGTCTTTGTTGTGGTACTATCGGCGATGATGGGAATTCAAATAAACACTTTAATTATTGATTGATTGATCTGACAGAAAGTGAAAGAAGTCCCCACTTTATCGCCATGCTACCCACTAGTTACCTGCTTGGCTCGTTCTGGAAAGAATATTCCACAGGAGAGAATCCACGTGGCAGCCGCCCCACTTTGGGTCCAACCCGCAGCTTAAGATGGTGCCCCTCTATTTGGATACAACAACGGCTTACTAACTGCTTCATGCTCTGCCCTCGCCCACTCCCTCTGCCTGCAGGCGAAAACTGACAGGTTGCCTGGAGCGCACTTTTTTTTTTTGGGGGG
>MKGM01000255.1:0-36561 GCA_002018265.1 Ceratocystis harringtonii | reverse complement strand
GCTGCTGCTCAATAGACTCAAGTGGCTGCTGCTCAATAAAATCAAAAAACTGCTGATCAAACTGCTGATCAATAGACTCAAGTGGCTGCTGCTCATACTGCTGATCAATAGACTCAAGTGGCTGCTGCTCATACTGCTGCTCAGTAGGTGCAAAATGAAGCTCAAGGTTGTAAGCCTGATTGGTAACGGCAGCGGCATTGGCAGGGTAGTAAGGCTGTTGGATAGCAATAGGGGCGGCAGCAAAAGTGTAGCAAGGGTTGGGGGTAGCAACTAGGAGAGCATCAGAGTGACCCCGTGGGATAGTTACAGAGGATGCAGGAGACAGAGCCTGGCACTAATGACAAATACGAACGGAATTAGTTAACTGGACTTGAAGCTCATGAGGAAAAGGCTTTTAGATTTCATAGTTAAAATATGCAGGGAATGGACTCACTTGTCTGTTGTTGATAGGAAGGGGGCAAGGTCCCAGTTGCTCATAAAAGCGTGGAACATGTGACTGGTATTCACGGAAATCGTGACCGCCATCTGGAAGATAGGCGGAATCTGCATCAAATGCGAAAGAAGTGGTAGAGACAGGAGCCTGGTTCTTAGACAAATGGTTAATGAGAGTAGAAGGAGGTGATGGACCGCCCCTGGGGGGGGGCTGAAAGCCACCGATGACGTCTGGAATGCCTACTTTGTGACCTAACTCAGAAGAGTTGCCAACAGCCTTGCCATTGTTGCCGCAAGTGGTATCCATGATTAAGGAATTTTAGGTGGCACCACCAAGTCTTTAGGTTTACTGCACCTGAGCTTTACACAAAATCTTTCAATGCAAATTATCCGTGACAATAACAAAGTATATTGAGAGTCCATCCATCAGTAAATAATTAGAACAAAGTGTGGGATATTTCTGATATGTAAATGGACATCATCACCTCCTTGCTCAAAATAGAGCCCTCCAACTAGTCCCAGAAAACCTCATCGCCCAGTTGAAAAAAGTAGACTTGAGCTGCTCGGGATCGCAGCATGACGATTTTATTGATGAAGGCCATCACACCGTCTTCTGTAAAAGGGCTAACGCGTAGCATTTGGGAGAAATATATGGTCAAGAAGTACCGAAACATATATCGTCCCGTTATTCCCATGAAAGATGAGCCGAGAGCAACCCGTTTAAAAAGAATTGGTAGATTTATGTAGACCGGGTCGGGCTCAAGCGACCAACTTCTGAGATAGTCAGAAGGCGGGACTACTCTCATAATTTTGCATCCTGAATATAAAATTACACAGGGATGCACTCGGGGGACGCCTTTTTTAAGTTGGATAATGTGGATGACTTTGACAAGTTCTTCCAACATTTCCCATTTTCGTCTTTCCTTCGTTGCTAGCCATAACTGCTGTGTATATCTGATGGCATTGGGATTAAGCTTTCCCTTTTGATCGAACATCTGACGATAGTACACTAATTTTGTCAGTAGTGGCTTTTACGCTGGACTGTGTACAAATACTCACGGCAAAACAGAACGCGAGCACTGGGCGAAGCACGGCTGCGCCAAACTGGGTATCTGGAAAATCCTCCCCATGGATCTTGGCCAATATCTTGGGTGAATGCTGACATGTTGATTCTGGGTTGGTCTTTCTGGGATGAGGTTATTCTGTGGAGAACTAGTAGGTGTGTTAAATTCGAGATGGTGTAAAGTTAAAGTTTGGGGTGAAAGAGAGGAAAAAGAACATTCCTTTTAAACACAAAGGTGAGATTATGAGGACTCCAACAGGATTTGCTAAGCATTCAAATAATTATCCCTGCCCAGCAACCAGCCTAGGTTCAGCAATCAATAAACAAATTTATCGAAATACTCAAAGAGCTATAAAATAAAGATAAAGTCGTGATATACTATTTAGCTCACACCGGGTGTAAACCAAGTCCACCTATTAGATAAAGTAAAATAAACTTGGTTAAGCGATTTATAGAACTGTTTCTGTGGGCTCTGTTGGACTACGAATTTATTATAAGAGGTTGATGAAACCACTCACCTCGATTTCAATTTCTCTTCAAATATCAGTTTTCTTGAATATCAATTTTCGATTATACATTTACCAACCCGAAATTCTTGTCTATCTAGTTGCCTTATTCACCATCATTTAAAGGCTCTTAAAAATCATCATGAACTCTTCAATGCCCAACTCCCCCTCAATCTATCCCAACTTCGACGTCAACTCGGCAGCCGAGACTATCCAGAGCTTAGATATGAGTAACCTCACGAACATGACCTACTCTCAACTGGGTGATACATCTCAACCTAGTCATAAAATCAGCGATTATGCAGATTCCCTACCCCAGTTTGAGATGGAAAGTGTCCTTCAGTCTAATGCAAATTTTGACATGCAATCCGTTTCACAGCCTGATACCAACGTCAACATCGACATTAACTCCATCCCTCAGCCGAATTTTAATGAGACGAATGACAGCTCTCTGTTTGGTCCTGGTGCTGAGATGAACACTATCCCTCAGGCCGACGCTGGAATTCTTATTGATACAAACTATATGCCTCAATTGGAGCCCTTTGAGATAAACACTGCCTCTCAACTTTCTCCAAACGCTTGTGTTAGTGCAGTTTTCCAGCATGGCTCCCACGCCGATATTGATATGAGCTTAGTGCCTCAGCTGAACCATTTTGAGATGAACATTATCCCACCATTTGATACACAGGCTGGGATCAACACTCTTCCTCCTCATCTTGATCCATTTTCCGAGATGAACGCTGTTACTCAGGCAAACAATCACGCCAACCTTTCTATGAGCTACGTGCCTCAACTAAATTCCTTTGAGGTGGACAATACGCCTTTATTTGATCCAAACACTGATTTGAACAGCATTTTGCAGACTGACCCTCAAACCAATGTCAATATGAATTGTATGCCTTCATTAAATCACTTCGAAATGGGCATTATTGCCCAGCCTGGCCCTACTACTGAGATGGACACTGCTGCCTCATTTCAGCCCACACTCGATATGAGGGCTGTTTCTGGGTCAACTCTTAATGTGGATTCTGATAAAGAATCCGATATCAATGCGAACTCGGAAGATTCATCGGATGCCAAAAGTCAAGGGGCAATTTTGAGAAAGATATTCAAGATGGCGTTTCAGCAATTTTCGTCTTCCGCAGCTAAGATAGCCATTATTGATGCTAACTTGGTATTATCATTGAAACCAAAATCAAAGCGCTTTCTGCTAGACAGCACGAGGTAAGTCTTTTCCTGTTGCTCGTGGTATTGAAATGTTTAATTAACACTCCTAAGCTTGACAATCGGTACTCCTGCTCATCTAGTCCGGGATCTTCAACAGCCACATAGGTTCCTCATTGGTGATAAGGTACTCTTCAATACCCAACAGAAGACAGCTGTAGCCATATCTGGCTGTGAAGATCTATTGTGGATTGATGTAATTCCTCGGAGCTTGATAAAGCCAGCGCCACCGGCCCCTAAAAAGAAAGTTGAATATCGAGTTCCTCGCCCCCCAAATGCCTATATTTTGTATCGCAAAGATAGACATCGTGACGCCAAGTTTTTTAATCCACATATGGACAATAATGATATATGTAAGCTTTTCGCAGCTTAACACTACCAGCCAAATGCTAACAACTTTCTAGCAAGACTTCTGGGCGAGCATTGGAGATGTGAAAGCTTAGCGATTCGTGAACATTACCAAAAGACGGCAGCAGATTACAAGGAAATGTTCATGTTGACATATCCTGACTATCAGTATCGCCCCAGAAAAGCGAACCAGCGAAAGCGCCGGGCGAGACGGGCAGTGGCATCGGCACATTGAATATTGACTTGCAGAGTTCCCGACCTATTAGTACTGGTGCCAATATATGATGTGCCTGCTAACTTGGCTTGAGAGCTTCGTACATGGCATATAATATAACCAGTTTAATCTTCAAAATTTAGCTCAATATAGCGTGGTGTATCCAAGAATTCAAAATGATGTCTAAATTTGTGTCTTTAGTTTTATCAGCAGAATTTTTGGTTATACTTGCAACCAAAAAAACTGCACATGTATCATTAATCAAAGTTTATACATCCTATACATACTGATTGAGGATAGTAAAAGAAGGTGATGGACCGCCCCTGGGGGGGGGCTGAAAGCCACCGATGACGTCTGGAATGCCTACTTTGTGACCTAACTCAGAAGAGTTGCCAACAGCCTTGCCATTGTTGCCGCAAGTGGTATCCATGATGAACTTAAGTATAAAAAAGAAGCGTGAGATGAATATAAGATGGGTTCAATGGCTAAGGCGGGAGTTAATTAAGAAGAAAGAAAAAGTAAAGTAGTAAGGTGAAAATATTTCTTCTAGTTGAGATGGTATGTAAAATAGGAATCGAGATAGCAACGAGAGTCAGGGGATTCGATACCCTTTTATAGAAAGTTTTCTACTTGGATGAATAAGCAAAACGCCTGGCTAGAGAAAGATCAACACGATGTTTGCAGGTACAGTAGTCTACAAATTGGAGGTGCGAAAACAGTATGCGTGGTTTAAGCCGTATACAAAAGATAGTCAATAGGTACGGTACTGAAAACGAAACCTAGATCAGGTATGATTAAAGTAGCATACGCAGTGGAAATGGCAGTTTTTGGATATATCAGCAAAACAATACTGGTGATGGTTGTATTCAGAAAACACACTACGAAAACAGTACTTAGCGTATAATTATCATGAAAGAAACTAGCAATATCAGTCATGAGCATGACACTAGTGGCAAGCACTAAGTAAAAAGGAGCTATGAGAGCATCTTGTAGGTAGCATTCGGAATACACGATTTGGAAACGGCACCTACGGCAGTATCATGATGATAAAGTCCAAAACTCACAACAGGAAAGCGGCACTTGAAGCAAGTTGATCATGGAAAAACTCAAAATACACGATGTGAAAACGGTACTTGTAGCAATGTCAGGAAAATAGCACTTGCGAAAGCATCGCCTATGAGAAATTCACAATAAACTCTCTGAAAACAAGACTTGCGATAGCATCGTTAACGAAGCATACGAAATACGTTCTATGAGATGGTCACAGATGGACAGTAACGGTGGAATTTAGAATATAGAACCTACGATAGCATCGTTGAAGAAGGGCTAGGTGTGTGTTCTATGGAAACGAGCCTTGTGACAAGCGGTAGAGAGATAACACTTAGGAAAGGCTGTCTTGAGAAGCATGCGGGATACACCCTATGAGAACGGCATGCAGGGTTGGCACTCAGAGCAGAGTACTCTCTATGAAAACAGCGAGGGTAATAGCATGTTCAATGCAGCATTCGGAATACAGTCTACGGAAACAGGGTGTATGATAGCATAATTAAGGCGGCGTTCAAGATGCGCTGAAAACAACACTTGTAATAGAATGATCATGAATTGAACAGTGATATGCTTTTCAGACACCACATCCTTGGCGAGTGTTAAAAGGTTTCTTGGGTAGCATTCGGGGTACACACTAAAAAGAGTGTACTTGCAATACTAATGTCACGAAAAAGTCCAAACTAGACACTACGGAAACAGCGCTTGTGGTGATGTCCATCAAGAGGCACCTACGAAAACATCCTGTAGGTACCCACGGAAGATGAGCACTCTGAAAGCAGTGCCTACGACAGCATCATGAAGACGGCATTTGGAATACACACTACGGAAACAGCACTTGTAATGGTAGCATCACGACCGAATTCAAACTATACACTACGGAAACAGCGCTTGTGGTGATGTCCATCAAAACGCACTTACAAAAACATCCTGTAGGTACCCACGGAAGATGAGCACTCTGAAAGCAGTGCCTAGGATAGCATCATGAAGACGGCATTTGGAATACACACTACGGAAACAGCGCTTGTGGTGATGTCCATCAACGGGCATTTACGAAAACATCCTGTAGGCAGCCATGAAAAATAAACACTTTGATATCAGTTTCTACGCTAACATAATCAAAGCGGTATTCGCAGTATACACCATAGAAAAGGCACTTGTTGTGATGTCCGTCAAATAGCACTTACGGAAACATTTTTTAGGCAGCCATAAAAGATAAGCATTCTAAAAGCAGTGCCTACGACAGCATCATCAAGGTGGCATTCGGGATACACGCTACGAAAACAGCAATTGCGATGGTATCATCTCGACTGAATTCAAACTACACACTATGGAAACAACACTTGTGGCGGTCTCCATCAACAGGCACTTGCGAAAAAGTTTTTAGGCAGCCATAAAAGATAAACATCCTGAAAGCAGTGCTTGCGATAGCATCATCAGGACGGCATTCGGAACACACACTACGAAAACAGCACTAGCGATGGCAACATCACGACCGAATTCAAACTATACACAACGGAAACAGCGCTTGTGGTGATATCCATCAAACAGCACTTACCGAAACATCTTTTAGGCAGCCATAAACAAAAAACACTCTGAAAACAGTGCCTACGACAGCATCATGAAGACGGCATTCGGGATACACACTACGAAAACAGCACTTGTGATGGTATCATCACCACTGAATTCAAGCTACACACTGCGGAAACAGCACTTACGAAAGCATGTTGTAGGCAGCTGTCAAAAATAAACGCTCTGAAAGCAGTGCCCACGATAACATGAGCAAGGCGACATTCGGGGTACACGCTACGAAAACAGCACTTGAGAAAGAATCAACGAAATAACTGGTGATATCCCTTGTGGAAACAGCACTGTGGCAAGAACAAAGCAAGTCACACTCACGAAAGCATCGCCTAGACGACATGTGTGTGGGATACACATGTGGCAGGCGTAACATCCCCATTTTGGAAGAAATCAAAATACATGCTATGAGAATGTCATCTACGGCAAGTTCGAAAAAAATAGCACTTATCAATACATCACCATTTCAGCGTTGAGATCGTATACTGTAAAAGCAGCATTGTTTACACAGGTTAGGAAAGGACAGTGCATGTAATAATATTGCGAAAACACAGATTGTATTATGCATTTGTTTCACGGCGTCAACAACATGAGTTACTGTACTCTCATTAAAACTTCCTCCCCATGGATCACTTGTTGTTGCCTGCGGGGGGCATCTCGTACTTCCGACATTTGAACAACATTAGGCCTTCTGAAGGGCGGTTGAGAAAAGGCGGCGCTAGAAAGTCAGTATTCTGCGGGGGCTCAATAGGTCCATCTAGATCGCAAGCCATCAGAGTTTCGCAGAAGTTGAGGGACAGGTTTCCATGAAGGTCTGTAATCGGATATCGGCACTATGCAAGGGGTGTGTGTACCAGTAGGTGGTTAGTTAGAGTCGTGTTCAAGGGGAGAGAATCCTAAGGGACATACAACTTGCCCGATACCAGCGGGCTGATAAACTTCCAACGGGATAACACAGCGCTTTGTCTGCAAAAGCATCAGCAATTGATTCATTTTACGAAACTCGAAGAAAATACAGAGAAAGTAAGCTCACCTCAACGCTAGGCTTATTGCTGAAAAAGTTGGGGTATGGCTCACCCGTAAGCCCTGCCACGGTCTCAAAGGACATCAATGGGACGTCGCCGAACTTTTCCGGGTCAGAATCATGACAAGCCATAGTCAATTATGAAGAACAGATGGGTGGTTGTAACTTACCTTCCTTGCCGCAAGGACATACTCTTCTTTCAACTTTGATATCCATTCAAGAGTTTTGGTCGGTATGGCAAAGGTAATAGGTCTTGACCAGTACGTGGCCTCTGTATAGTCGCCCTTGAAGAACATGGCTTGGCCTCGATTTCGGAAAAACTTGGCCCAAGGCGTGCCGTAAACTCTGTAGGCCGGGTGCAGATACGGCAGCTTTCTCCATCCTGCCCTACCATAGTTATTTCTGACCGAAATATGTAGAGACAAATCATCATCGAACTTGATTGACGAACCGGCTCTCAAGCCTAGCTCGCGTCCGGGGAAATTTTTCAGTATATCGAGGGGCGGAAGGACTTGGTCCCACATGAAGCGTAAGAAGACTTCGGTGCCCAGGACTCCAGAATTTTCCATTATACCATCAATCGAAGCCGGGTCTATTTCAAACCTCCAAAGCCAGTGAACTATGACCAAAGCAGCTACGATTGCCACTGTAGCACTGTTTGCCGCCAGAATTGCATGTCTCTCAGCTATTTGCAAATGGGCCACTGGCTTCCACATATTAGTAGTCAGGACAATTGCGCGATAGCCCCGAAGAGAGATTCCTCGGGACAACTTAACATCAAATATGAAGGGCATGGCTGCCTTGTTCCACGCGTGGAGCAGGCGATGGACTATTCCGATGTGATCAAGCTTGACCTCAGCAGCTAGGCTACGGACTGCAATAACAAGAGGCTGTACGCTAGTGTACATAGTGAAGTCTATAATACGCATTACTTCTTTTATTGCATCTAGATTGACGTTCTTGTAAGCAAGATCCATATCACGTTCAGGATAGGAAGAGCTCGGTATTACCATTGCTAAGGTGATCTGCAAAAAAACCTGCATATTTCTTCGGATTCCTTCGACGACGCCGGAGACATGCTGTGAATATTTCGTAATGTAGATCCTGGATTGATCGTGACGATAGTGAGACAGGTATTTCCTCCTCTAAGCGCGCTGGCGCGACTTTTTCAAACTCTCTGCTCATTTTTTCATTGAGTCAATGTTTGTTCTGCTGAGGCTAGGCGTGTTGAAGTTGGTAGAAGTCTTGGTGACTGGGATTATGAGAAAGAGGTTAAATTCAAGCCAACTGTCTGTCCTAGACAGACCTTATCAGCATACCTTAACAAAGTTAAAGCTTTCACTTAATGAGAGTTTGAGGTAGCCAAGCAGAGTTATCACGGTTGCCTGAGAAACAAATGCATTTTGCACAGCACTTATTTGAGTGCCAAGTGTCGATGCAGTCTTGTAACACAAAGGTTTCCGTTTCTCCCCTCAAGGTTCGTTCAAATCCCAAGCTCAACCATAGCCTACTGGAGGTTGTGTTGCTACAACAACTCAGTTTGTGTAACATCTGCACTCACGCACACAAGTCTTAGTTTTCCTTTGTGTAGCACAAAGATGATTCGGGAATACTCTTAGGGTTACCTGCACGTGCTCCATACCCTTTTTTCTTGAACACGTTTACCCAATAATGTGACGAAAGACCCACATAATAACGATATTGAAATACTTATGGTACAATGACTGCCACTACTACATAATGGAAACTTGCCTAGAAACTCAGACACACAATGTGCAACAACAATTTTTAGCATCGGGGCTATAGGTCATGGTGTCTAATAACTCCGTATGTCAAACCTCAAATGTGCCAGTCTGAGAGTCAGAGGCAATTGGTGTCGTACTTGCATCTCCAGCCCTAAATTTGGCTACCATATACTGACTGCTTTTTACCCTGTGACTGCAGTCAAGCTGGAGAAGATGGAAGAACAGAGTTTATAGAAGAGACAAATGTGCGTGCACGCTGTCACGTTTCAAGGCTTGGATTAGAATATAGCAATCTTGAATTAAGCTATCACACTGTACCAAAGATTCCAGATCACGCGCTTCATGAGGCTAATATATACAGCTGTAAAGAGCGAGCAACAAGCTAATTCGTGATTTTTTTTGTGGACATCCTATGACTACTGTTTCTTAGGGTTATACGATACCGCCATGAGGAAACCCTCCAAGACATCGCGTCACGTCAGTAACTCCACCATCAATCGATGATAAAAAGACGCACACCCAGAATTTGGTCAGGCAACGGACGGAATTACAGCTAAGCTCCGCCATGGATTATGGATTCCTAGTTCCGTTCAGTGTAAAGGGGAAGCCTGTTTATTTTTTATTTTTCCGTGGTCTCAGACCGATACAGGCCCTTGCTGGTTTAGGGGTTTAGGGCTCTCACTTTGTCGCACAGCTTACCATCCTGCTCATATAGCCAGCCAAAAGACCAGGCCAAACAGACCAGATAGAGCATTTGTATTTGCCCCTACAAAGAATGCACCACGTCACAAGTTTTGCTATAGGCACATGGAGAAAAAACCAAGTAGTGTTACTGTCGCACATGGAGGGGGAGAGGGGGGAGGGGGAAGGGGGAAGGGGATTACCTCGGCCTGGCCTGGCCTGGCCCTACTTTGCTACTTTGCTACTTGGGTTTTCTTGTTTCAACTTTGCAGTCAAATTTTATTTCGAAATTTTCCACTTGCAACTCTACTTCAACAGCAAAGATTCCTCGGAAAATTATGTGACTGGATGGTGGGTGAGCTGGAACGAGGCGAACAAATACTTCACGTAATGGAGTGACATTGGCATTGGTTGAATGAGCGAATGGTTGGATTCTCCGTTCTTTCTCCCCAAGCAAGGCTTTTCTGATTTATTGCGTCCGTAATGTCCTTCAAACTTGGACTTGGGACTTCGATCCTCCATTCTCTGGCTAATTACGAAGTAATCTCATTCTATCTCTCATCATGCGACCGATCTTAATCGACTTAAGTCTAGACGCAACGACGATCATAAAAATCTCCAGGGAAGCTATCTTTAGCTTCCTCGTACCGATAATTTGCTCTTGTCTCGTGCTGGCTGCTGTTCTAGGCCGTGTCGGAGAAAGATTCGATGCAACTGCGAACCACTGACAAAGAAACCCTTCCTTCTCCTATCCATCCCGCCGTCTCATGAGAATGATCACCTGTGCGCCCCTGAAAAGCGCAAAAAAAAAGTGGGTGGGTTTGCCAAGGTCAGTCAGTAACCTTAAGGGATTTCTTCCTCATCCGAAAACTTTGTTGAGCCTACTTGGTCTGGGCAGACTAACAACAACGAACACCTTTATGAGCATGAACAAGGAAAACAAGGAGAAAGAGGAGAGACCGGTCTGCCCTGTGATTTCGGCTAACATGGACTTCTGAAACCTACACAGCACCACATTATGCACGGACGATATTTACAACACTACCATGATCCATGGCAAGTATCGCCATACCTGTGCTGAGAGCCAGAGAAAACGAGGACCCTGCGATAGAAGAGGGATGGGGAGAGAAGGTCAAGGAGAAAACCAAAAGGGTTGTTTGGCTAGATGTTGATCCTCTCCAAATAAAGCGCCTTGGCTCGATAGAGTCTGTAACTCGAAAGGATATAGACTTGCGCTTCCCCTGTTCTCCTCGTCGGGGGGTTTTTTTTTCCTTTTTTCCTTTCTCTCTCTAAGCTTAGATTGACTTCTATACAATCAAGACCTTCAACGTCTCCCGCTCACGGCTTCTGTGTCTTGTACTTTCTCTTCGCTCTGTGAGCTGTCTTTCTTTAAACTTCAAGTCACTTTCAGTTGACGTTCCGTTCTTTCTATACAATACCACACTCTTTTGAGGCAGGCCTCAGTTCCATTCTCTTTCTTCTTCTTCTATCTTTTCGTTTTCTTTTCTTACCGTGTAAAAGAAAAAGCAAACACCCGCTACCAATAAGTCTAGTCTTTCGCTTGATCCATTCCAGTCAGCATGCGATTTTCCTCTATTATAACCGTGGCCGTGCAGATCTCTGTGGCGGCCGCTCAGATCAGCGAGTCTATGCTTTCTAAGTCGGTGGATTCTATGACCCTTAAGTCTTCCTTCAATCCTATCAAGGAAGCTTACTGGACTGGCCTTCCCCACCATCGCCGCACCCCTTTTGCCGTGTCTCCCGACGGAAAGACTGGCTACATTGCTTACCTTGATGCCAGCGAGACCGATGTCCATGTGCAGGCTCTCGACCCCACAACCTTCAAGGAGACTGGAACTGCCGTCACTGTTACCGGTGCCAAGGAAGCTGGTGGTTTGATTGCCCACAACGATGGCTTTGCGCTTTTGACTAACGAGGCTTTGCCTTCTGGCACCTCCGGTGCCCCCTCGGACAACACACCTATTGCAGTTTTGTACCGTTACGACGCCTCTGGCACGCAGACATGGAAGACTTTCCTTGGCGGCCCCAACATTGACAGCGATAACAACTTGGCTTCTCCTGATATCAACGGTGACCTCGTCTTTTCCGAGGCCGCCGGCTACTACGCGGCCTACATCGTAGTGACGGCATACTCTGGCTCTGCTACAGGCCACTTTGGTGATGCCATCCGTTACGTAACCACAGACGGCAAGCTTGAGAATATCCCCGGTGCTTCTAGCTCATGGGGCTGCAGTCACAACACTGGTATTGCTCTTGAGGCTGCCGATGCTCCCCCCTTCGCCAGTCTTTGCGCTGAGGATCAGGGTGCTATTTGGCTCAACACTAAAAGTCAGGGCATGATGAACGACAACGTCAAGGTCAGCAACGAGCACGTCATCAATGGTGGTAGCAACGAGGCCATGGGTGGAATGAGTGGTTCTTACAGCGGCATGGCTCGCTTCGGAGGTGCCAAGGCTGACAGCAACTCGTACATTTTCACCTGGGTTTCCCGTGGTGCTGTTGACCTGACTGCCAACACCTGGATGGGTGACGGTTACACCAAGTCCGAGAACCGCACTGTGGCCCGTAACGTTGCGATTGCTACTTTTTCAGACAAGAATACTCTGGTTGGTGAGGAGGCTACTTCCGTCGTTGGCTCTGCCGATGGTGACTCGCAGGTTAACTGGTTGACGTCTGGCTCTGCCGATTGCCAGAACGCCCATGCGGCTACCTTTGATGCTACCAATGCGCTCGTTACGTGGGAGCAGATTGACAGCCCCCAGTGCAACTTCGAGGCCATGGGCTGCCAGGGTGCTTTCTCTGGTACCTACTACCAGCAGGTTGGCAGTGACGGCAAGAAGGTTGGCGAGCCGCTCAAGTCGATGGACTCATTCGTTGCGGGTGACATGGTGACGATGGCTGATGGTCGTATCTGCTGGCCGTACGTTGCTATGGACTGGAAGTTGGATGGCCCTGCCAACACTATGCAGGGATCTACTTCTAAGATGTCATTTGCCTGCATTGGCCTTTCAGGCGGCGGTGGCAGCAGTGGTGGTTCTGACACTGGATCTAGCACTGCTGGTGCTTCATCTGCCGCGCCTTCTTCTGCTTCTTCGGCTGCGCCCAATGGTGCTACTCCCACCGAGTACCCTGTAACTACCCAGAACAATGCTCCTACCGATGCCGCTGTCCCTACTGACTACGAGTCCTCTGGCCCCGAGACCCCGGCAGCTCCGCCGTCGACATTTGAGACAGTTGTGACGCCTTCGGCTGTTCCCACTGATGTCCCTGAGGGTATTCCTACTTATGTCCCGGAGGAAATCCCTACTTATGTCCCGGGGGACATCCCTACTTACCCTGGCTCCGGCGAGGACTATCCGGCTGACGATACTCCTGCTGAAACAGCCACTTCAGATTCCGCGGCCAACACCACTCCGGCTCCGTACCCCAAGTTCACGGGCTTCCCTGGCTTCCCTTCGTTCACTGGCAAGCCTGGCGGCTATGATGGCTACGGTGCCTTTGGCAAGGGAAAGGAATGCAATATCAAGGGTCGCACCGTTATCGTCACCAAGACAGTTTACTAGAGGATTAGAGGAAGTTTCTTCATCACCCCTTTTTGTTTGATAGAATCGGCTTGGAAGCCAATACAAGACACGAGCCGTTTAGCCCATGATCCTTTTTATTGTTTTATGATTTATTAGTGACTTATGTTTACCATGCATTGCCTATTTCCTCCTGATTTGGACGTGGAGTTACCGACTTGTATCACGTTGCCCGTCTCAGGTTTCATCGTGGCGTTACTTGCCTGCCGATGAAGGGTAACAAGGACCAACGCGTTTATTGGATGAAGTAAATGTTGGTTCGACGATGGACAGCAATTTAGAAAGGGTGGGAGATAGATAAAAGAGAAGGGCAAAGAAGGAAGAGGGGGAAGGTAAAGCTTAGTTGGCATGGAATAAAAGGCGGTGAAGCAGCAACAAGGTGGAACCGCTAAAACGTCACAGCGGGGTTGGGTGACAAGCCCCACAACAATGCAGCAACGAATCTGCCAAATTTCAAATTCCAAATATCCACAGTGACCCAGCTAATGATCAACCGCGGATTAGCCGGAGCACTATTTTCTTTCATGTTTGGGCAGGTGGAGTTAGTTCGGGGATGGTGAAGAGGGGGAGCCTTCCACTGATAAGTTCTTTAAGGAACAAGCTTCTACTGGGGAGTTCGCGGTAGAGACACCTACCTCCCTATTTTCTTGGGATTATTTTATTCCAAATATACTCCAGAGTTCATTTCTGATTTTAGAATATTTTTGCCTTTTTTTATTTTTAATAGAGTCTCTTGGAGGTTAACTATAGCGTCTCTCTTGCAAAAAGGCCTTATTTCAACAGGCCGTCCCTTTCTAAATTTTATTTTTAGAGGGCTATTTACTGGCTCCTCTTTTTTTTTTTGGGGAGCTCTAAGGGAGTACAGTGCTCACTGCAGGCGCCCATCTTGTCTCTTGGAGAAGCCCTTGCTTTTTCTTGTTTCTTGTTTGGGCTGGGCTGGGAGCCCTCCGGGGGATTTCTTACTGACTCTACTTCCATGAGAGTCCCACCTGTTTCTGAGAGTCCCTCCTGTTTGCTGGAGTTCCCCCTGTTTACTGAGAGCCCTTCATGTTCCTAGTGAGCCCCCTTTCTTCCCGGAATGGTGACATGCTAACAACACATCTGGCAGAACCCACTGGAAGATGGCAGAATAAAAACATAAACATAAAAACAAGGCAATTGCAGCTCTTCTAGGCCTCTGATAACACTGGTAATCGCGTGTTGTCTTTTTAATTTGTGTGTCTCGACAACCGGCAATTAACTCGACACAAGGCAATTGCTACGCTGCCACAAAACCGAGAATATAAACACAGACCAGGACGAGGTGATCTTCTCTTGCTTCTTGACCTCATTTCTTTTCTTTTCTTTTCTTTTTTTTTTGCATAGATTGGTTGATATAATCATGATAATCATTTGGCCACTATAAGAATAGCCCAGAAATATAACACTTCTATTCGCCTTTCCATTTCTTATTCCATATCCGTACTGGTTATGTTTTTTTTCCCTTGTTTCATTTGATTGTGTGGGGAGGAGCACCCTCCTTGTCTTTCTGTTTTTCTTTTCTACCTCTATTCAGAGTGTTGCTCTGCCCCAAAAACGTACACAAGGAACCACTATCCAGCGTTGTCCCTCTTTGGCAGAAAAAATAGAAGAGAAAATCCCACGACGACAAATCTCTTAGCAGCTTGACCGTTTTTTTCTTCTCCTTTTAAATCATCCTTCCCCCTCGAACTTTGCTTCGATCATCCGAATCTCGACCATCCGATTCGATCGGCGTTAATTCTATTTATCCGCCTTCTATCTAACATTATTACTTCCAAGAGGCCTATCTCCATCTTGTGAAGTTTCAAATTTGTCGTCATTGTCGGCGTCCCCCTCCTATCTGGCATCACTCTTTTCTATACCCCTCCACTTCATCATGGATGCCAGTCAGATCCGCAGCCTTTTGGAGGCCATTCTGGCTCCCAATGCCGACACCAGAAAGCAAGCTGAGACCCAGCTGCAACAGGTAAGAAGCTATCTAAATTGGGAGGCTCTGTTGATGATATTCACAGATGGGCGAAGTCCAAAGGTGGATGAATAAAGTCCAAAAGTGGAGGGCGTTCAAAGATTAGTGTTCAGAGGTTGAAGATGTCTACAACCCAAGCTAACTAACTGTGTTTGCCTGTCTTGCTATAGTTCCATGAACAACCGGACTTCCTCGAAATTCTGATGGGTATTTTGGAAACTGAACAGATTGACAGCGTTCGCCTGTCCAGTACGTATTCCCCCACGACCTGACGACCGGACGACATATACACGTCTACATATACAGATTTCCATACACACACACAAACACAAACACACACACACATTATCACCCCATCCACTACTCCGTGTCCCACTCCGACTATCCCGGAATAACCCTCCCACTCCCACTCTGTCGCCCACTTCCGTCTTCCACTCTGTTACTTTCTCTCTGTCACTTCTACTCCTAAATTTCTGCATACCACCCAAACTTCCACTCCTACTTTTCCTAATTCCCAACAGCCATTTTCCTAATTACCAACTCCTGGTCTGCAAAAGCTTGCCTACCTACCCTCAATGCTTCAAATCTAATCTCTCCACTCCACATTTTCTTTTTCAACTCCCAGGTCTAGCTTCCCTAACTGCTACTCCTATTTGACTAATTTCCAACCCATCTGATACCCCCGCCCTTGCTCCTCTATACACACCAACGCCAACATTCCAGTCTAATCAACAACTTATCATGTACTAAACGTATTGAGTGTACGAAACGTATTAGACGATGCAGACAAGGCACTGTATTCTACTTGTCATATCACATATCCATCAAACACTACATGTATCACCTATATCACATATTTCATGTACACTTCTGCTACTACCTTCATCACATCCGCACATCACATGCACATGCTTAGGCACAGGCTATGCATGTACGCGTAGATGTGAAAAAACTAGACACTACCCTACAGAGAAGCAGATATACCCACAAACAAACATAAACACAGCCACATGTGTATATATTTGCATATATACATATGGACACACGAACACAAGGTTGCACTCGTAAACACGCAAACACACAAACACAAACACATACTTATAGAAACCCAAGCTCTATTCTACTAACACTATTGCTCTGTAGCCGCTATCTACATCAAGAACCGAGTGAACCATGCTTGGGGTGTAGGTGCGTTCGAGGCCGGCGGAGAAACTGAATTTCTCATTCCGGATGCTGAAAAGGCAGTTTTCCGCGAGCGAATCCTCCCAATTATGGCTAGGGCTGAGGGGCTTGTTCGTCCGCAGATAATCTCTATCTTGCAGCGTGTTTTGCACTATGACTTCCCGGAAAAGTGGCCGAAATTTCTGGACTTTACCATCCATCTCCTCAACACCAACGACACGCGTAATGTACTGACGGGGCTTGAGTGTTTGCTGGCTATATGTCGCACGTACCGGTACAAAACGAGCGATTCAGAGTCTCGTCATCATCTTGACAAAATCATTGAGGGCACGTTTTCTCGGCTACTTGAAATCAGCACTGAGCTTGTTAATCAACAGAATAATGAAGCGAGTGAGATGCTCCACCTCGCTCTCAAGTGCTACAAGCACGCCACATGGCTTGAGCTTTCTGACTTCCTCAGAAGCCAGGTTCAGAGTCACGGCTGGTGCTCGGTCTTCTTATGTACGATCGGCAAGACTCTCCCAGCCAGCGCGATGGAGGGTGAGCCGTACGAGCGCGAGAAGCACCATTGGTGGAAGGCCAAGAAGTGGGCCTACTTTAACCTGAACCGGCTGTTTATTAGACACGGCAACACTTCGACGGTCAGCAAGTCCTCGGATCCCAGTCAACAGCAGTTTGCGCAGGACTTTACGACCAACGTCGCCCCAGAGATCCTAAAGGCCTATCTCGCACAGATTGAGAAATGGGTATCCAAAACTTGTTGGCTATCTCGGCCATGTTTGTCTTACACTCTCGTTTTCCTAGATGAATCGGTCCGGCCCAAGGAGATGTGGGCCCATTTGAAGCCGCATTTGCAGAATATTATCACTCACTTCGTCTTTCCAGTGATCTGTCTTTCAGAAGAAGATATCGAAAAGTTTGAAGATGAGCCCGAAGAGTACTTACATCGGGCACTCAACTACTTCGAAGAAACTACGGCTCCAGATGTTGCTGCAACCAATTTCCTGAGCAGCCTGACCAAGCATCGCCGCAAGCAGACATTTGAAATTCTCAAGTTCATCAACAATGTTGTCAATGAGTATGAACAAGCAGCCCCGGAAGTCAAGAATCACGTGGCTAAGGAAGGTGCTCTGCGCATGATTGGCACCCTTGCACCCATCCTACTGGGTAAGAAGAGTCCTATTGCCAATGAGGTTGAATACTTTATTGTGCGGTACGTGTTTCCGGACTTCAAGAGCCCCCAAGGCTACCTGCGTTCACGTGCCTGTGATACGGTTGAGAAGTTCGAGGCTCTTGACTTCAAGGAGGAGCGCAATCTGATTACGGTGTACCACAACATACTGGAGTGCATGACGGATCCAGCGCTGCCAGTCCGAGTGACGGCTGCTTTAGCCCTCCAGCCTCTGATTCGACATGACGTGATTCGCATCAACATGCAACAAAACATTCCTACTATTATGCAGCAGCTGTTGAAACTGGCAAACGAAGCAGATGTTGATGCTCTGGCAAATGTCATGGAAGATTTTGTTGAAGTCTTTGCCACGGAACTGACACCATTTGCGGTCGCTCTGAGCGAGCAGCTGAGGGATACGTATCTCCGTATTATCCGAGAGCTTCTTGAAAAGAATGACAAAATTGTTAGCGATGATGAGTACCTGGAGTTTTCGGATGATAAGAGTATTACTGCTCTGGGCGTGCTTCAGACAATTGGCACCCTTATTCTTACTTTGGAAAGCACACCGGATGTTCTGCTGCATATCGAATCTATTCTGATGCCTATTATCCAGATTACTTTGGAGAACAAGCTGTATGACTTGTACAACGAGGTATTTGAGATTATTGACAGCTGCACTTTTGCCGCCAAGGCCATCTCGCCAACGATGTGGAAGGCGTTTGAACTTATGCACACTAGCTTCAAGGGTGGGGCTGAACTGTATCTTGAGGACATGTTGCCTGCGCTTGACAACTATGTGCAATATGGAGCCGTGTTTTTGGCCACTAAGCCGGAGTATATACGTGCACTGTTTTCGATGGTGAACGACCTGTTCATTGACCCAAAGATCACGGGAGTCGATCGTATCTGCGCATGTAAGCTAGCCGAGTCCATGATGCTGTGCCTTGACGGCAGCATCGACGAATGTGTCAGCGGATTCCTGGCAATGGCAATGGGGGTTCTTGCCAACAATAGCAACGAAAATGCATCGCGGCCGCGAACCTATCAGGTCCACCTGATGGAGATGGTGATTGGAGCAATCAAGTACAACCCACTCCTAGCCCTGCATATTCTGGAGCAGGGCAACTGGACCAACACATTCTTTACCATGTGGTTCACGCAGATGGCGTGGTTTACGCGGGTCCACGACAAGAAGCTATGCATTGCAGCCATCATGGCGCTGCTCAGCATCGAACCTCATAACGTCCCGGCGAGTGTATCTACTGGATGGCCTCGTTTATTGCAGGGCGTGACTGAGTTGTTCCGCACGCTGCCGCAGGCTGAGAAGAGTAAGGAGCTAGAAAGCTAACCAAAAGAAAGGAGTAAAGCATCTGATGGCTAACAATTTTTTCTTTTTTTTCCTTTTGTATAGATCGCGCTGAGGCACTGAAAGACGACCTCAACTTTGACTCGACCAACTATGACTATGGTGACAGTGGAGAATGGGCCGAAAACGACACTCACTGGAACCTTGATGAAGAAGCCGAGGAGACTGAGGAGGAGCCTGATACGACTGGCGCCTACTTTGAGTACCTTGCTGAAGAGGTAAGCGAGAATTTGAGGATTTTGTGGAAGATGACTGGCTTTTCGCGTCGGTTGCAATGGTGCTACAATATTATTGCGCTGCTGGGAGACTTTTCCGTGCTCCGATGCATATTACTTGTATGCGACGGTCTTTGCTGTTCTGGAGGTGTTTGGTGCTACAGACACAAACATAGCCAGACACAGGCCTAGACCTAGGCACAAGCACAAACACAAACACAGAGACAGGCACACACACATACATGCCCCCACGTCCAGGCTCACACATTTGGATACACACCCGCATGCACTCAACTTTCCACCGTGCTCCTTCGCCTCCGTTTGATGCTTATCTCTACAGGAATTATTGTTTTTGGCTAACCGATGGATATTTGACTTGTAGGCCCGCAAGTATAGCGTTGACGAGTACGACGATGATGACGAAGATCTTGGCGAGGAAAGCGCTATCTTGGAGTCGCCCTTGGACAAGATTGAGCCTTACCAGTTGTTTGCCGTCACTATCAATAGTAAGTTGAGAAATGGGACTTAACATGTCTTGTGTCTGTCTGCTGACGCATATTTTCTACAGAGCTTCAAACCGAGCAGCCCGATTTCTACAGTGGTCTAGTTGGGCAGATCCCAGCTGAGGACCAGGGCGAAATCCAGAACATTGTTAGCCGGGCCCAGCAGATTGCCATGGAGGCGGCAGCCGCAGCCGGTGGAGGCGCCGTGGTTGGACAGTAAGGGACAGACAAGAAGAATGCAGAAGAAACAACAAAAAACGGGGAGGGAAGAAGACCAGTGGTAGTATGCCGTGACGTGATGAGATGGTGTCTTTTTTGTTTGTTTTTTGTTTTGTTTTGCTTATCCAGTATGTTTTCTAGTGCTTTTTTTTTTAAGTTTAAATTGCAGTATTCTCTTTTTTTTTGCTACTCATTTTACCGTTTGCGATGGATGGAAATAGCTTATTGTATGCTGCCTAAGTGCTTGGCTATTGGATGGATAGGATAGCGCTGGATAACTATCCAATATCACACTGCGGCATATGGGAGACACGGCAGGATGAAAGAAAATCAACAAGCAATGCTGGATGCTGGTGGACGGAGGAGGGGGGAGCGGTGTAAGAGAGCAGAAGTGCGAATGGGGGATGCGACGCCTAAGGATTGCCAAGGATCTGGAAGGATTGGGAAAAGCAACACGGTAACGAGTTGTTGAGTCAGTTATTCATAGCAAAGCATACACAGACATGTAGAGAGACAGAGACAGAGACAGAGACAGAGACGGGCAGACGGGCAGATGGGCAGATGGGCAGATGGGCAGAGACGTGCAGAGACGTGCCAACAAGACGTAAAAGTCAGGCCTCTACTTTGTAGGTTTGCCACCTGTCCATAGTCATTTCCGGGCTGGCGCCAAGTTTCTTTTTTTCTGAGAAATCGAAGTCTTGTGCTTTTGCACTTTTGCCCGGTTGTTTCTGTGCAGACCAGAGTCTAGCCCTCGGCTAGGTAAGGACTTTAGCTACAAAAAGTCTCTCTGTTCTGGAGAACAAGTAGTGTTTAGTCCGGATGCGTAGTAACTAGTAGCGTGTAGACAAAGGTACAAAGGTACGTACCGGCTACAGCTTGTAGAGTTCGTGGATCCCCGGGTCGCAGCGGTTCTCAGTATCCAACGTCGAGGTGCGTTGTAATTCTCGCCATCGTCGTCGAAGCTGTAGAAAAACGCATTTGTACCGCGTTGTTTGATCTTGGTGATTCCAGTAGACGTTAAATATATCCAACCCAAATCAACGCTTTGGTGCCACTTCTCGCAGTGTGCGACATTTGCAAAGGCAAAACTCGGACCACGGACCACAGTGGTGTCTAGCTATTCGTACCTCTACATTATCTTTCTGTGTTGTCCTACGCTGCTGTGCTGGGCTCTCTGTGCTGGGGTCTCTGTGCCGGGGTCTCTGTGCTAGGCTCTCTGTGCTGTGCTCTCTGCGCTGTGCTCTGCGCTGTGCTCTCTGCCTTCCCCAGCTTTAGCACGTCTGTTTCACAGCGCCAGCAGCGGTTAAAACTGAGATGGCGGGGCTTGTAATAGTGTCCCAAGTGCCACAGGCAGCTATGGCACGGATATTGCGCGCTCCTGGCCATGATGGGACCTCGTACACCTCCTTTCCTATGCTTTCTATTTGTGCTTCCTTTCTTCCTGTTGCATATCTTGTTTTATTCACAGAATTGGGGCTTTGCTTTTGTCCCCATGCATAACTTGCACAGCTCAACAGCTGTGAAATATTTGTAGTCCGCCCACACCAAACATTGGCAGGAGCACCCGGCCATTCCGAAAGAATGCTTTCACATATGACTCAGCCTACTACTTCCGGACATGCACTTCTCTTCTGCCTAGCAATACCAAATGGTATCCTCACTTCTACCGTTGTCTGGCCTCTACATGTGACAATTTCCCCTGTCTCATCACGACGACAAACGGAACTTGAACAAGGCGCACATAATCTGGTGCAACTCGCACCGCAGAGACTTTCTCGCTCTTTGGCGTCCATTTCACAGCAATTTCCCTTGTGTTATCGGCGTGCTGTGTGTCTAAATGCTCCGTTGATACGGGGCGTGTCAGTTGAAGGGCAGTGAAAAGAGAGGATGCTGCACGGGGAAAAGACCTAAACCTGACAAAAGCCACTCTTCTAGATCCGGCCAAGCTCTTGGTTTCTCGTAGAATGCTTGTTGTCATGCAAGACACGTTTGTAATCGTGCTAGCTTTGGATGATTTGTGCAGGAAAGATCTTACAGAGCCTCTAAAAACACCGCCGCCAAAGAGAGAGAGAGAGAGAGAGAGAGGGAATGAGGGCTTGACGGGGGGAAAGAGCACATACGTAGGCCAAGCGTACACGGTCAGATAGGAAGCTCTGGTGTCTAGCTAGCTCATAGGTTATGTCCAAGGTCTTTGTCCGAGCTTTTGTGATGCGGAAACCACGAAAATGCGTATGGATAGGGCAACCCGTGGATTTCCCAGCTTGGCATTTGTCTAGCACTCAAGGCTTGTTCTTATTCTAGCATATGCTGGCTTGCTGTGTAAGAAGTAGCACGAGTGTTGGCCAGGGAAAACTTGTGCACTCCTGGGAAGAAAAGCTACATTCACCAACACCATTTGGCTCTCTTATGATGCTAGTTTCCGTGCTTATTGAACAGAGGGGATTCTCTATAACAGCGCAGAAGGCAAAGGCAATTCCCCGAGTTTCATTGCAAAGGTAAAAAGGTGTGTGTACTTGGACAGAAAGTGTGTCCATGGCACAACCCTATGCAGCAAAATGAGCAAACTGCGTGTTCGACGCGATACTCGGGCTAGTTTCATGAGATGCACTCACTCCAAGGGGCTAACCCTAAGAAGCCCTAGGAGAACACCACAACAACCAACACAACACCGACCGAACACCGACCGAACACACGACAGGCGCCCCCACCGACAATGACCACACGACCGACGCCCCCCCTAAAGAACAGGACATGCAGCCAGGAAAGGACGCGCGCCTCAAGAACGACACCTCACCGAAAGAAAAAGGTCTGCAAGACAGCAGACACGCGGGTAAAGGCAGCTTTACCCTCTCTCTGGAGAACGCTCTCGCCAAGAAGAGGCATGAGCTGGAGAAGAGAGTCAAGGCCATCAGGAAGGTGACCTTGGCCATCGACATGGCGGCCCAAATGCTAGCCGGAGAACCGGCCAGCGAAGACGAAAGACGAGACACACACGGAGCGAGTGTTTCGCAAACTCAGCCTCTTCATCGAGGCTGAAATCCGAACGACTCTGGACGACAGTCCGCCCTTGGTGGACAGCCAGACCATCTCGCGGAGGGCTAGGCAAGACAACAAGGCACCAGAGGCGCCAAGAACGGCAACGAAGGCAACGCTGCCAGAAAAGCCGGCAAAAGACGCAAGCAAGGCAACCTGGGCCCAGAAGGCCGCCAAGACCAGAGAAAGTCAAAGGGTGGTCGACGTCCGCCCAACCCCAACCAAGAAATCACTGCCCACCCGCAAAACTCCGAAGGAAAACAGGCTGCTGGCAAGACTCTTCCCAGGATCTAAATGGAGAGAGGTAAACCCGGCGATCCTCAAAGCCAAGGTGAACAACACTCTTCGGAGGCAAGGAGATGATGACCCAGGCCAAGACGACACAGACTGGGTTCGCACTGACCCTCTCCACGGACCCGAAAATGGAGAAAGAAGGCACGCTGGAGCTAATCCGAAACTTCCTGGATGCCTCGGCCCTGGACAAAGAAACAGTCTGGGAAAAATACATCGTGAAGAACGTCCCCCGCAAAATTCACGATGTCACGGAAAAAGGTAGCGAGATCCGCCTGACCACATTGGAAGATGTGAGGGCCGATATCCAGAAGGCCTTCGGGGGGGAACTGAAAATCCCGGAATTCCGGGAATATGAGAACGAGCCACAGGTACAGGGCCTGAGAGTGGCAATTCTCAACCCCGAGAGGACCCCGCGGACAGTGGACCTGCTAGGAGGAGAAAGAGTAGTCAAAAAGGTTGACTACAAGCCCCTTCCTCCCCCTAGGTGCACCCGGTGCTGGAGAAAGCACAAGACGGAAACATGCAGCTTCGCAGCTAGATGCGCGCGCTGCGGGGACGCGAAGCATAGGACCGAATCCCACGCGGAGTCGGTAAAATGNGAAGAAGACAGGGCTCGTCCGGAAACAACCGAAGGACAACAGACTCCTGGTGAGGCTATTCCCAGGATCGAAGTGGAAGGAGGTAAACGCGGGAGTCTTGAAGAACAAGGTCAACGCGTCCCTCTTCCAGGGTCAGGAAATCGTGACGCTCGCCAAGACGACACGAACGGGCTTCGCCCTAACCATGACGCAGACGCCAGGTGCCATGAAGGAAGGCACTCGGGAACTGCTGAGAAACTTTTTGGACGCCTCTACCATCGAAAAGGAGACGGCGTGGGAAAAGTTCATCATAAGGAACACCCCGCGCAACGTCCACGACGTGACCGAAAACGGCAGCGAGGTCAGACGGACGACCCTGGAAGATGTCCGAAAAGACATCCAGGTTGCCTTCGGCGGAGAACTGAAGATCCTAGACTTCAGGGAATACGAAAACGAAGCCCACGTTCAAGGCATAAGGGTAGCAGTCCTAAACCCCGAGAGGACCCCGAGAACAATTGAACTCCTGGGGGGAGAACGGGTAGTCAAAAGAGTAGACTACAAACCCCTCCCTCCGCCTAGGTGCTCTCGGTGTTGGAGACAACACAGGACGGAAACGTGCAGCTTCGCGGCCAGGTGCGCACGCTGCGGAGAGACAAAACACCTGACGGAAGCCCACGCAGAGGTGGTGAAGTGCGCCGAACACAAGGACAAAGAGTGCAACTGCACCCTGAAGTGCCCGATCTGCACTGGCAGACACTCAGCGGAAAAGTGCGAAGGTAAGTCAAAGAACTGATGCAAGCGAGACCCAACAGCACCCAATACAGGCAGGAAAAAATACGCATCCTCTCGGCAAACGTCCGCAAAATGCCTGAGGCACAGAAAACGCTGCTCGAAGTGGCCGCCCGCAAACGGGCGGATATAGTTCTGATACAAGAACCCTCGGGCAACGAAAGCGGCAGGACAACCTTACACCCACAGTACACCCTAATGGAAGCCCCCTACATGACATATGGAAGCGACAACACGCCAACCCGAAGGAGATCCCTAGTCTTCGCGTACAGACACTCAAGGTACAAAGTCTACCAGATAGCCATGATGGAGACCCACCCCGACGTGAGCACGGTGGCAGCTGAGATCGGAGGGTCAACTCTGCAGGTGGNAAGTGCGATGGTAAGTCAAAGAACTGATGCGAGAAAGACCCAACAGCACCCAATACAGGCAAGAAAAAATACGCATCCTCTCGGCAAACGTCCGCAAAATGCCTGAGGCACAGAAAGCGCTCCTGGAAGTGGCCGCCCGCAAACGGGCGGATATAGTTCTGATACAAGAACCCTCAGGTAACGAAAGCGGCAGGACAACCATACACCCACAGTACATCCTAATGGAAGCCCCGTACATAACATATGGAAGCGACAACACACCAACCCGGAGAAGATCCTTAGTCTTCGTATATAGACACTCAAGGTACAAAGTTTACCAGACAGCCATGATGGAGACCCACCCTGACGTGAGCACGGTGGCAGCCGAGATCGGAGGGTCAACTCTGCAGGTGGTCAGCGTGTATAATGCCGGAGGCACTAGTGTAAGGAAGAACGAGGTAGCACAGCTGTTGAAGAACCTGCCGCGCAGGTTAAGAAACACGGTGATACTTGGGGACTTCAACCTTCACCACCCGGTATGGGACCCAGGGATAGACACTCCAGACCCAGTGGCCGAAGAGGTACTGGAATGGATGGAGTCTAGCAGGCTCATGCTAAAGAACGACAGGCAACAGCCGACGCACAACGCAGGCAATGTGATAGACCTGGCCCTAGTGTCTGCAGACTGCTGGGGTCGGGTGTCAAACTATCAGTGCGGAGGCGACCTGGAAGTCGGAAGCGACCACAGACCCATGATGCTCGACGTGCAGTCCAGGCCCACAGCCAGACCAAAGACGGAGACAAGGAACCTGGCCGACACAGACCGAAAGAAACTCCAAGAACTCTGCAAAGAAGCCGCAGTGCCCATGCTCAGAAGACTAGAGATGGGAGGCCCCCACCCCACCACACAAGAGCTGGACAACACGGCCAAAGACATCATCGCAGCGATCCAGACCGCCTTCGAGCAAGCTACGCCAGCGCGAAAGGTTTCCCACTCGGGATACAAATGGTGGAATCGAGACTGCAGTGATAAGAAGAGACAAGTCTGCCAAGCACGAGCCAACCTCGGATCAATCCAGTTCCTAGAGAGGCAAGGCGCGACGAACCTGGAGCAAGAGAAAGCCTCTGCAGAGGACCTGTATGCAGATGCAAGAAGACAATTCCGAACGGCAATCCAAACTGCCGGCAGGAACTTCTACAGNGGGAGGCCCCCACCCCACCACACAAGAGCTAGACAACACGGCCAAAGACATCATCGCAGCGATCCAAACCGCCTTCGAGCAAGCTACGCCAGCGCGAAAGGTTTCCCACTCGGGATATAAATGGTGGAATCGGGATTGCAGTGATAAGAAGAGACAAGTCTGCCAAGCACGAGCCAACCTCGGATCAATCCAGTTCCTAGAGAGGCAAGGCGCGACGAACCTGGAGCAAGAGAAAGCCTCTGCAGAGGACCTGTATGCAGATGCAAGAAGACAATTCCGAACGGCAATCCAAACCGCTGGCAGGAACTTCTACAGGGATCTCATAGGCAAGTTGAACACCCCCCAGCAAATCTACCAAGCGGCCAAATGGATGGTGAACCCACAAAGAACGGCCACACCGGCGCTGAGGAACTCAGACGGGGAGACCAAAACCACCCCGCTCGAAAAGATCAGGGTTCTGAGGGACAGACACCTCATGGGCAACAGGCTTCAAGACGTGCCGAGGCCGCAAATCACGATCTCAACGAGCAGGTGGAAAGAAATCACCCAAGAAGAGGCGAAGGAAGCGGTCCTAAAACCGAAAAACACCGCTCCTGGCAAAGACGGCATCCAGAACAAGATCCTTGCCTGGTGCTGGCCGGAAATGGGAACGCTCATCACGAAGCTCTTCAACCTCTGTCTACAACAGGGACATCACCCGGCCTGTTTCAAAGAAGCAAAGCTCGTTGCGATCCCAAAGAGCGGCAAGAGAGACAAATCGGACCCGTCGTCGTACAGACTGATTTCACTTCTCCCCACACTGGCAAAGGCATTGGAAAGGATAATCGCCAGAAGATTGGCCGGAGAGGCAATGGCAAAAGGCATATTCCAAAGCAACTACGCCTGCGCCCTTCCCAGAAGAGCTGCCTCAGACCTGACGTTGCTTGTGGCAAACCAGGTACGCAGTAATTTCGAGAAGGGAAGGTTCACATCGATACTCACCTTCGATGTCAAGGGCGCCTTTGACGGCATCCTACCCAACAGGATGGTCACACGCCTCGTAGCCCAGAAATGGCCAGGCAACCTCTGCAGGTGGGTCCAGTCGTTCCTGGAGGATAGAACAGCACAGATATCTCTGGACGGAGACTCCGAGACACCCGGCCCAACTTCAGGCAGCCTACCCCAAGGCTCCCCAATATCTCCGATTCTCTACATGCTCTTTATGGCGCCTCTGTACCAGCCATGGCAACGGAACTTGCGGGGATACATGGACGACGGACTCTGGATCGTTGACGGCAAGTCGTTTGACCAGAACATAGAAGGCCTACGCAAGGTTATGGAACTGACTATGCGGTGGTGCGAAGGCAACGGCCTGGCACTAGACCTCAACAAGACAGGCCTGCTACACCTGACGACAAAGCAGTCAACCCTGAACCCAGACCTGGAAGTCCCCGGAACCCCGACGATAAAGGCAACCCCCCTGAAAGGCGCGCTCAAATGGCTTGGAGTTTTCTTCGACAGGAAGCTAAGCTTCAATGCACAAGCGAACCACGTGACGAACAAAATGGAAAGACTCACACACACCTTTAACATCCTTAAAGGGTGTAAACACGGTGCCCCAGTCAGCGAAATGGTACTGGTGGTAAAGACTTGTCTTCTACCCACCATGACATACGCTGCAGCAACGTGGTGGACGCCACAGAAACACGGGAATATCGGGAAAGCCGAGAGAATGGCAAAACCTCTGCGACGAGCCCTGCTGGCAGCCTTGCCTGCATACAAGACAACTCCATCGTCGCTCTTGCACATGGAAGCAAGCATTCCCCCGGTAGACCAGGTCCTACACACGGCGGTCGTGCGGGAACTGATCAGATGGCACACCCTGGACAGCAGACACCCGCTCCACGGGCTGAAGGAACACAAATCCTTTTGCGACCTGCTTAGGCTTCTACCGCGGCCTCCGCCAAGGTACGGCACAATAAAGGACGAGCAACAGCCGGCAGACCCACCACCAACAGAGGCGGTAGTATCTGGCAGAGACAAGGACAAAGCAGCCCAAGACCACATCGCCTTCAAAGGAACAAGACCAGCTCAGGACGTGTGGCTATACACAGACGGCTCGCTGCTCCAGAGCGGCTGGGCGGGAGCGGGCTGGGCTTTGGAGAGAGNGGCACAATAAAGGACGAGCAACAGCCGGCAGACCCACCACCAACAGAGGCGGTAGTATCTGGCAGAGACAAGGACAAAGCAGCCCAAGACCACATCGCCTTCAAAGGAACAAGACCAGCCCAGGACGTGTGGCTATACACAGACGGCTCGCTGCTCCAGAGCGGCTGGGCGGGAGCGGGCTGCGCTTTGGAGAGAGATAGGCAAGTCGTCAGATCCGGCTTCTTCTCCTGCGGAAGCTGGGCGGAAGTGGCAGACGCAGAGATTCGGGCTATAGACAGGGGCCTGAGCGATATACCCGACCAAGTACTGAGAGGTACGAACACGGTCTGGATATGCTCGGACAACCAGGCGGCGGTCCGGCGGATGAACGTCAAGGCAAAGTCTGTTTCCACGTCACAGCACATCGTAGACCAAGCCAAGATGCACATACAGGACAAAAAAGCCGCCTTCCCTGGACTCTCCTTTCACTGCATCTGGGTTCCTGGCCACACAGGAATTCGCGGGAACGAAATTGCAGACAACAAGGCAAAGGAAGCAGCAACCGAAGTCTCTAACTACCACATGTCCCTGGCTAGGGCGAGAAGATGGCTAAGGGAAACGGCGTACCAAAACTTCCGAGAGTGGTTCTATGACAGGACAGACATAAAGGATCACAACTTCAGGCAACACCTAGACTTCCCCAAGAAGGACAGGTTCAAAAGCACCAAAGAGTCTCGAAAAGTCTTTGGGACCATATTGGCAGCAATGTCAGGGCACGGCGACTTCAAGAAGTACCACCTGCGGTTTAAACACCACTCAGCCCTCCTACAATGCCCCGCCTGCGGCGGAGACAAGACGGAGACGCACAAGTGGTCGTGCAAAAGGAAGAATAAACCGTGGACGGAAAACTTCGTCACCAAGCTACTGAGGACGGTCAAAGGCAGAACTACGCTTGGCAAAAAACTAATGACACAGGACAACAGGCCGCGGCCTCAAGGGCAAGTTGGGTCGAACTCGCATTGGTGACACTGACTCAAGACCACACTTTTCTTTTCTCTTCTTAGGTTTTCTTCTTTTCGTCTCTTTCCTTTTCCTTTTCTCTTTTCGGAGCTGAGCAAAATGCCCAGCGNCAGGGGAGTGTCTCACGCTGGCCCCTATGGATGCGGCACCGTCGCTATCTGGGGCGGCCAGGACACGGGCGGCAGGTGTTACAGGAAAACAGGTGCTAGAAAACTCGGACCTCTCCGGAGCTCCGGACTCCCACAGTGGGACCCTAGATAGTCCCAAGAGTATAAATAGAATTTCATCATCATCATCATCATCATCNCAGGGGAGTGTCTCACGCTGGCCCCTATGGATGCGGCACCGTCGCTATCTGGGGCGGCCAGGACACGGGCGGCAGGTGTTACAGGAAAACAGGTGCTAGAAAACTCGGACCTCTCCGGAGCTCCGGACTCCCGCAGTGGGACCCTAGATAGTCCCAAGAGTATAAATAGAATTTCATCATCACCGTCATCAGGAGTTTTCGGGACTGTCTTTTTCTTGAGGATCACAGGCTCCTTGAATCCTCCTTTCGCCCGTTTGGCGACTGTTGCCCACGTATTTCCGTTCGTGGGCGCCTCCTGCCTGCGCGCCATGGTGACGGCGGGGTTGGGTGGCTTGCCTGGCTTCGCCTTTTCACCGTTTCCGGCGTCCGGGGTGGGCTCGCCCTGTAACATTCTCAGCAGATTGCTAAAATCTGCAGAGACTTGTCCCGCCAGCTTCCTCACCGTTGCGTGCCCTTTGGACATTGCAACAGCTTGGTTGCACACCTCTGGGATCCTCTCGGCCATCCAGAGGTATGTGTTGCCCTGCAGTTCTGCCTGTTTCCTTTCTGCTGCTATGAACTGGAGTACCGTAGCGAGGTTGCACTCTCGCTCGGTTTGAGGACCCCCGTGTTTATTCCCCGGGGGTTGGTCTCCTCCTTCTCTTTCACGCCCTGTTCTATTGTCGGGGGGCGTGTCTCCTCCTTCTCTCTCACGCCCTGCTCTTTTGTTGGAGGGCGTGTCTCTTCCTCAGCCTCGTCTCAGACCGTCCGTTGGAACACCAAGCCCACTAGTACCTGCTCCTTAGTGAATACAACTATAAGATTTTGCATCGACCTAGCAAATCATCTTCTTCCCCAGACACTCTCTCCCGCCACAACCTACCAGAAGCACTCGATGATACCCGCCAGACAGGCTGATACTGGCAGCCAATGATGCTTTCCGCTCTCAAGATACATATGATAATCGACCAGGACCCATTGAGATTGATGGTAGTACAAAAATGGAAAGAAACCTGTACTTACAAGCCAGGGAGTCTGATGTTAGGGTTGAGCCTAGAGGTAGGGTTACACAAGACTGACAAACATATCTCACATTCTTGGTTCGTTTATGTTATCTAACATTTACCTACTATTGAAGCAGACTTCCAAGAGAGCTCTGGCTAAACGTCGGATATACTGATAAGAGGGGACCCTTATCTAAAAAGGGGCTAGTATAAATGAAAAGAGGGGTAGACAAACTTTTCCTCATCTTTAAAATACTAAAAACTAAGGACCAACTGAACAATAACCCTATGTCACGTGTTACTCAAACATATCGTCTTAGAAATATAATAATTGAGGACCAACTTTAACACAATATATATTTCGGAGACTGAGACCGCTAGTTGATGGAATGGGAAAAAAAAAAAAAATCGTCCATTTAATAAAATATCATACGCAACAATAGATTCTCACATTTATGCTTCTTCTTTTTCTCTACTGACATAGCCCTAGGCGAACCCTAAACCCAGAAGAGTGGACCCCTACCTCTCCACAAAACATTTGTTCCTCTGAAAAACCGAGCACACTTTGTAAGAAAAGAAAGTGATCCACAAACAAGCCCCACAGCCCCACTATACTATGATATAAGCTTTCTCTCACTTGACTCACTTGGGTAGTTTCTCCACTTGACTCCTCAAGACACAATCTTTGATTGTCTCTGAACCTTCTTGTACGACTAATCTACAATCCAGCTTGCGTGACAGTTATGGTCATGGCTTTACAGCGTTTAGGGCGTAGTTGGCCTGTGCTACCTAGTGCATTCCACCAATAGTGGATTAACTATCGTTGGAGGAAAGTTTTGCTCCTCTAGATAATGGATATAATGAACAATAGCCGTGAGCTGGCTGAGATTTTGCGTTGCATAGTGGTGATTTACTGGCTAAACGATGACGTAAGGTTGCACAAGATCCCTGTAAATAGCTGTATTTTTCATAATATTTAAGCCGTAGCTTGGGTGGTCAACAATAGCTGACCTTAGATTGAAGGTGGCCCCATATAAAAGTAGCACACACGCTTATAACTTATATTGGCTAGCAGAAAGAGTAATTGTAGCAAGTGGGAAAAGGTTTTATTTCATGTTATTACTTTTTGGCTTGATTGTGGGGTGGGGTCGGAAAAGTGGGAATGGTCTTGAGAACGTAGGGTTTGTGGTGAATGAGGAAGTTTCCATTTAGTCTATCTGTTGAGAAGAACTTCCGCGGGCGATCCGGATAAATTGATAAGAAGACGCCCTTATCTAGAAGGGGGTCTGGTCTAGTATGTATGAAAAGAGGAGTAACCCAACTTTTCATTAACTTTGCATAATAAATTCATGACAAATTCAACACTACCAAAACTTGTGATGTGTAGACCAGTCACATGACAGGGCCACAGTGTGGCTGAGACTTCATTTGAATGGCTAAAAGGCTATTGCCTATTTGAAACTGGATGGCAGATTAGTAAGCCTTGGTCTTCGTGTGGGTCTGTAAATAGCGTGCTGGGTAAACTTTGACCTCGCAGATAACATAGAGCTCATTCCAAAGGGACTAAAATCTCTATGAAGCAGCATTGAAAGCCATGGATAGAGGCATTGGTAGCAGGCAGTGGAATCAAGAAGGCATGATGACCGGCAGAGAGATTGAGGGGTGTGTGTGTGTGTGTGTGTGTGTGTGTGACGCATACAGAGCAAAGTGAAAGCAGCTTCAACAAATGCTTTAGAGTTGGTGAGGCCAAAAGGAAACACCACTAAGCTACAATAGGCGCAGGGAAGTGAGACAAGCAGAGGTAGGCAAGCAAGAGTACGGTGGAAAGATGATTTGGTCAGTGAGACGAATCTAACTTGGGCTTCAAAGGGCGCTGCATAATGAGGGTAGACGGGACTTTTGAGACAGCCATTGTGCTTTGCCAGCTTAGCTGCGTTTATTTTCCAGATTACTGAAGATCTTTTGATATAAATGGCAATCTTTCAGTCCCACACGCGGCATATATAGGTGCCATATAGTACTCTACTGCAAGCAAGAAGACAAGAAGAAAACTTACATTGGGCTACTATACCAGTGTACGTGTATGATGTATGGGATCAACGGGAAATACACTGAATTACGGCTTTTACAAGCTTGGAAAGCATGTGCTGACCAATACGAATGGGGAGAACATGAGCATCAACACGTACCATGGGCTATCTACTGTGTATACCGGATCAATAGATGATGCAGAAACGGCAGTTTAGTCGTGTCCCATATCCTGCGTAAATCTTGGGCTGAATAAAGTAAGGTAGAAGAATGTGCTGCTGTTTTTCAGAATAAATACTGTGACTAGCTGTGATATCGGCTCATTATCAACTTGATGTACAGCGTTACACAGGACTTTTGCCTAGTCAGGGTGCACAAGAATCGTTGGCAACTTCTAGTTTCCTGTCCGTTAGTTCCACTTTTAGCAGGGCTTGTTCAACGTCATATGTATAGTGCTCTGTAGGTATGGTGGGACTGGATAGGGGTTGTGAGCTATGATGGTCAAGAAAGAGCTGAATATACTGCTTTGGGAGACAAGGATGAGCATTGGGAAGTCCTGCCGGTTCTGGATGAGCTGTAGCTCGATTTCTAACGCAAAGAAGACAGTGGTTATTGCGAGCAATATTTAATTGTTCATTATAGAGGGCTAGTTATCAAAGCTTTGGATCCTTTTTAGGAGATCTTTGAAAGGCAGGTAAAGATAAGACAAGTTCGCGGTTAGAAATGAAAACAGATACAGAACACCGGGGCCAGGGCGTAGCCCTGGCATGAGGTAATTGGGCTGTGGATTATCAGTTTGAGATTGGTGAATAGTGAGTTGGTTTTCAGGGTTAGGATTTGTAAATTCAGAGACGAAACGTCGCAAAAGAGAAGGAGGCAAAGCAGGGTTGAATAGGTTTGTAGTATAAGCTGGGCCGGAGGTCAGTTGGGTGTTCGCTGAAGACACAAAAGCTAGAGCGAACGCTGTTATCTTGCACCGCAAAATCACTAGCTCTTTAAGCTAGAAACTCTCCAGGGACCCGCATGGAAAGCATGTAGAGATGAAGCACGTGTGAGTTCAAGAAAAAGGGAATACATGCGAAGAACAGGAGCCGGGGCCCAAGTGATCCTCCGGCGAAAAGGAAATGGAAGTGATCCAGAGTATGATTAGGCACTGTTGTATCGGGAAACGACGATAGGAACAGAGGGCTTCAGCCGGGGCGTAGCCCCGGCCTGGGTAGACGTGACCGTATAATGCTGATATTGTTTCGCTGAATTTATACGTCGGTCTTGGGTGTGGGGTACTGAAGCTTGGGAGGAAGACATGTGAGTATGAAATACGGCTTTTTTGAAAAGAAAGGAATAGGCGAAGACGGCACCCAGGGATTCGGCCGGGGCGTAGCCCCGGCCTGGGCAGAAGTGCTAGTATGATCTTGATATTGTTTCTATAAGCTGACACGACGTCTTTTTGGTGTAGATCACCAAGGCTTGCGTAGAAAACGTGTCATAATAAAGCAGGTGCACATTCAAGACAAAAGGAATCGATACAGAGGACATTGGCGGGGCCTAGCCCCGGCTTGAGCAGACGCCCGCATATGATGCTTTTATTGCTCTTCCGAGTCAGTGAACAGCTTCAGAATGTGGAACGGATCACGCTTTCAGAAAGTAACAATGCATACATGGCATATATGGCGCAGGATAGGGCCGGGGCTGAGCCCTGGACTTGGGTATGCAATGTTGCACAATCTATTTCCAAGTCCGTTAGAGCTAGTAATTAATTGCCTGGTAATAAAAATACCACTGTAAATATCCGCTTGTGGCACAGCAAGAATCGAGGTGGAACGCTTGAACAATGCCTGGCGTGCCACTGGTTGGGCCGGGGCGTAGTCCCGGCCGAGGTCAGTGGCACTCCGAATTGCTGTCAACAAATTTGCTCTTATGACAACCGTGACCTAGGTGGAGTCATGCGACACAAAGTGTTATGATAGTACTAGGTGAGAGGGAACAAGAAAGCACCGAAAAACGGAGACAAGGAAGGCCACTCGGCCGGGGCTCTGATGGGACTTTGTCGCAGAGGAGACAGAAGTGAACGCGAGTATGATGACTTTATAGCACAGAAAGAAACACTTGGAAATGCTCTGAATCTCACTAAATTGCACATTGAAATGGTGTAAAAGATTAAGCATTGCTATGCCAGGAAATGACAATTGGCATCGAGTATCGAGGGCTCTGGCCGGGGTGTAGCCCCGGCTTGAGTAGACCTCGGCACATCATGTTGATATTTCTTGTCCTAATTGATTAGTCGCCTTTGAGTGTAGAGCGAGGCACACTTACTAAAAGGAAGAATGTATCTATGTTGCGAGACAGGGCCAGAACTGAGCCCCGGCCCGGCCTTGCCCTAACTCGACTTTTCAGTCTAGCCCAGATAGAGGTTTGGGACATCGGTCCTTGTTTCTGAGAAGAGCGGAGTCTGGTAAACGTTCAAGGTAAATTGTAGATGGGAACGACTGAGGACTTTTATGGGAAGGGACGGAGTAGGATCTGGAGGCCCAGGCCGGGGCGTAGCCCTGGCCTTGAGTGTACTTTGTTGCACAATCTGCATTGGGTTCTTGCATGCTAGTGATCTATCGCTTGACACCAGAAGTCTTGCTGTATCCATCTGTTTGCTGTATAGCGAGGAAAGAGGGGAAAGGCTTGAACGGTGGCTAGCATGCCACTGGCTGGGCCGGGGCGTAGTCCCGGCCGAGATCAATGGAACTCTTATTTGCCGTCAACTAATATCCCCTCATGGCAGCCGCGATCTAAGCAGAGCCATACATTGCAAAGGTGCTATGATGATAGTAGCTGGGAGGGAGAACAAGAAAGCGTTGGGCACCGGGTACAAGTAAGGCCACTAGGCTGGTGCTCCGTCCGGATTTCGTTGGAAAGGAGATAAAAAATGATGTCAAGTATAGTTGCTTTATAGCACCATAAAAGACGCCTGTGATTACTTTATGTACCACTGAATTGTTGATTTAGATCATGTTGAGCATAGAGTTTCGTCATGCCTGGAAGTGGTAGTCGACATCAGCGGCATCGGCCGGGGCGTAGCCCCGGCCTAGTCACATGTTGTCGTATGATGTTTATATTCCTTCACCCAACTAACAACTTGCTTATCAACAAGCGGAAGTGTTAACATTAGCGCAAAATAACATTGTATCTATCATCTGATGCAAGACAGTGCAGGGGCCTACACCCGGCTCGGCCTCGGGTTTCCAGCACAGCACCGATGTCTTTGGTATATCTATTTTAGTGCTGAATTGAAGTGAACTTTAACTTCTGTAGACAGGATCTGCAGATGAAATTAGGTAGATGTCTAGGGTGGTAGATGCTGGAGGATTAGGGCGCAGCAGGTCAGGCCGGGGCGGCGCCCCGGCCCGGCTTATAACCTGCTGCCACCTCTCAGCCTCACTACTATCTGTCCACCATGCGCACATTCTACCGAGTAGAACTCACAGTCTGGTTAAATACGTTCACGTCAAATGCTTTGCGGGAACAGCGGGGCGTAGCCCCTCCCCCCCCCTCCCCCCCGCTCAGCAGCCATACGCATCGTGAGCCTCCGGCCGGAGGCTCACAAAGCGTGATACACCCCACTACTTGGTTCCCCACTCACTCACACCAAGGACAACACGCACCGTAGGTGCGCAAATTGAGCTAGCATCAAAACATGGGGTCCTACTGATACCAGGGTCATCCATTCACCTGTTTCTCAACCACCAAAC
>MKGM01000254.1:0-35083 GCA_002018265.1 Ceratocystis harringtonii | reverse complement strand
ACCCCCCCGAGGGTTGTAGGAGGGAGAGTTGTGGCGTATTTAGCCGAGGAACTGCCGAAAGGGAACATGAACCCTGCAAGATGTCCAGGTCTCATGTCGAAGGGGGATGTGGTCTAGTGGTATGACGGATCCTTAGCATGGATCAGGTCCAGGGTTCGATTCCCTGCATCTCCACTTCTTGCAAGCACATGTGCGTAGCTTCATCTATCCTGTTCTTTTTGCCCGCTGTAGATTATGTATGTCTCAACCGTTTTGTTTTTCTCTTCTTGACACATATTTCCCTTTCTTCCTTTTTGTGCTCATATTTATGTCTCTCGGCTGCTGTCATCCTAGACATAGGGTTAGCGTCAATCACGAACTCAGAGAATACGAAATCGAAGATGACGATTCCCGACTAAGCAGCTGACGTAATTCTGTCAAGCAAACCAAAGCAACTGCAAGGAACAATAGCGATGTATAGTATGTTACTGTCCTAGCGTGACACACATGGCTTGTAGTTATTGGCCTGCACTTCGTAGTACTGTGGACAGCCTTGAAATCGAGGATTCTAGATTCCAGTTATCGAGGCAGCCCGTGAATCTAGGGATGGCTACGGAGAAGGGAAGGTGGTGCTGCCTCGTCATCGTTCATAGACTTGTGGGACTATAATGTCAAGGGGCTAGGGAAGCAAATATATAGCTACCAAGAATAGGAGGCTTGGCCTTGCTAAGCTACGATTCCCCTTTCTTCCGTCTCTTCGACAAGTGGAACTCTGGCTGATGGCATGCAGTAGTCGATATATGGGTAGGGCTATCGTCCTATTGCATATCCGGTTGTCATTCCAGATACATGCTAGTGCCAGTGAAGAGTGAGGGGGGCAAGGTACTGTGACCTATGGACAAAAGGCGCAAGTAGAGTCAAAAGTCATGGTCATGCAAAATACGGCTGTCTCTCTGACACGAGCACAAGCAGCCCATGTCCAGGTGTACCAGCTTACAAGGAGGATAATTCTGCAAAGCTGCTGAAGAATGCTGCGAGACATGTCTATTTAGTAAAGATTCCAGATATTTTCGGCTTAGAAGACCGGGAAAGACGAAGCGAGAAGGCGAAACAGGAACAGAGACAGCAACCTACCGAAAAGCTGAATATCAGGGCAGGATAAACACACTCGGTCAACACGGGTCAACAGAGGGCAAATAGTATAATAGGGAGGTTGGCACCACTGCCACATGTCTCGGTTTTCTTTTCTTTCTTTATACTTCACCACTCACCACCCCCATTGCTTTTTATTTCGAGTTCCGTCTGTCCTTACACACACTAAATCACTACATCTCGTTACTTTTTAGCTAGCCATAAAATTGCCCGCTATGAAGTTCTCTGCCTCTGCCTCCGCCTCCACCATCGTCCTGGTCTCCTCCACTCTCGGCGCAGCCCAGGCCGTGACTTCCACCATATTGCCTGTGGAGCCTGCCCCCTCTGGCTGCAGCGCATCGGCCGATTCCTGGTTCAAAATCACAGTTATCGAGCCCTCCAAGACCTACTCATCTAAGCAAGACTCATCATCGTGTGACAATGACGCCCTTTTGGTTCTTTCACTCAACAACGGAGTGCTGACTGACGCCCATAACCGTACCGGCTACATCGCTTCCAACCGCCAATTCCAGTTTGACGGGCCGCCCCAGAGCGGTGCTATTCTAACTGCCGGGTTCTCCGTGTGTAGCAACGGCAGCTTAGCTTTGGGTGGCAGCACTGTATGGTACCAGTGCCAGTCGGGTGACTTTAGTAACCTCTACGATGCCGACTGGGCGCAACAGTGCGAGCTGATTCATCTGAATGCCGTGGACTGCGGAACTAACGACAACGAAACTGCCGGCTCCGATGACAGTGCAGTTAATGCCGCCGTGGCGCTGCCCGTGTGTGAGATTGGCGATGGTAAGTGTCCACTCCTATTGCGGACGGCATTCGATAGAAAACTAACCTCGGTGACTCCCGCCAGGCCAAATCCAGGCGCATACTACCGTGTGTGGAGCTAGTCCTACAGCCAGCACCACCTATGCCTCTTCGATTTCTGTCTCTGAGACCTCAGCAGCTAGCATTCCTACCCTCGCCTCGACTGGCACCGGCGTTGTCAGCACCACCGTTGACCCCGTCCACACTGAAACGCCTGCTAGTCCCACTATCCCGGGGTACTCTGAAACCCCTGTAGACCCTGGCAACGTGCCTTCCAGCGGCCTTTCGACTGTCATCATGGGCACTAGCACCGCGGTCACAGCTCCTAGCGACGGTAGTAGCACTGTGACGGGATCCGTGCCGTCCAACACTGCACCCATCACTAGCAGCGCGTCTGGCAGGTTCGCTGGATTTGGGAGCTATGCTGTAGCTCTTGCTGGTGCTGGTGCTGGTGTTGCTGCGGTCCTGATGTTCTAAACAGCAAGGCAACGAACGTGCTTCCTTTGTTTGGACTGTGCTTCTAGGCGGCCGAGACTTGGTTTTGGTGACAAAGTAATATCTCAATGATGGATTTCATGTCTGTATGGTTTGATTTCGTTCTTCCGAAGCGCTCTTTGACTTGTGGTGTGCCCGGCGCATTTTTCTCACTCGTGTTGGTTAATTAATTGTAAATCTGAAATATCAGTTGTCCGTCGTCGTACAGGCTTGTTTGTTAGCTTAGAGCTTTTATCAGCACGTGACACAGATGCGCTCGCTATCTCTTATCAGTAAAATAGTGGGGATACCACTCTACGTTGTTCGAATTTTCTGGGCGGGACCATTTGATTTGACATCATCACGAAATTTGAACGGTTGGACTTCTTCATGACTCTATCTGTGCTATTGATTATTTAGTCTAACGGGGCTTTTGCTATTCTGTTTTCGCTGCTATCTATTTACTGTTTTGCTCCTCCTTTGCTCCCATCACAGCCTTGTCCCTAACCTCTTTGCTGCGTGCTACGCTCTTGTCAGCCTCGTCTTCCAAGTTTTGTCTAGCCTCTTGATCCCTTGCCATAACCCACACATCACATCTTCATTATGGATCACGGTCGCGAACCTTGCCCTTGGGTTATTCTCAACGATTTTGGCGGTGCCTTCGCCATGGGTGTATGTCATGTGTCCTTTTCCCGTTGATTTCAGGGTTTAATCAACTGACTTTCTCGTTTTCAACAGGCTATCGGTGGCACCATCTGGCACGGTGTCAAGGGCTTCCGCAACTCGCCCGTAGGCGAACGTCGTATTGGCGCAATTACGGCGATCAAGATGCGCGCTCCGGTTCTAGGCGGCAACTTTGGTGTTTGGGGTGGTCTATTCTCGACTTTCGACTGTGCTATCAAGGGCATACGCAAGAAGGAAGACCCCTACAACGCCATCATTGCCGGCTTCTTCACTGGTGGCTCGCTCGCTGTCCGTGGCGGCTACAAGGCCATGCGCAATGGCGCTATTGGCTGTGCTGTGCTACTGGGTGTCATTGAGGGTGTTGGCATTATGATGGGCAAGTACTTTGCCGGTGGTACCAAGCTAGAGGTGAGTGCTTTCTCTGACAACGATATCTTGGCTACAGTGCTGTGATGACATGCTAACTGATCGCGATGTACAGGCCCCCCCTATGCCGGAAAAGGCCTTGGCTTAATGACGAGCGCACCATAGTTCTTCTCCTGCTATTCTGCAGTGGTCTCCGGCAGTCTCCGCTCATCTGCCTGTCTACGTGTCATGCGACGCTCCCATTTCCTGCGATCCCTCTATTCGCCATGGGTTCTTGGCTTTGCACTAAACAGAAATCGGCCTCATTCTAGCCCTCGGTTATTACTCTTCCACAAGTCCTCATTCTCTCGGTCTGCTACCCGAACCCAGCTGTCTACCCTGTCTGCACGCCCCAACAACAGCAGCAACAGCAACAACAGCAACAACGGCTCGGGTCTCGGTTGTGTTAGCCGCTGTACAACGTTTTGCTTTTTTTGCTTTTGCTTTTGCTTCTCCGCTTCTCATTATTCATGGTTTTCTTTGTCGTCTTTTTATTTCTTTTCAGTGCATCCGCACCGGCGTCGGCACCATCACCAGCACATGGTGCCCTGTACATATAGAGTTCTTCCTACCTTTTTTCCCTTTACGACTGCTGTTTTGTTTGCTTTTCGTTTCTACCGCTTCTTCTTCTATCTGCGGAGACTCCGCTGATCTGTATTTGTATGGACGAAAAAGTCTGGCTGTTTGAAAAGGAAATAGGTGTTTTGTGTTAATTCATATATTGATCTTGCGCTATTTTACCGCACGAAATTCGATCATCTATATCACTAAGCTGTTGCACAAGGGAAGAGTTTACGCCTAGCGGGCTGTTGTATCCAGCGAGGTATCTTGTAGCTAGTCTGTATTCAATTCCGTCCTTCCGCTTTTCCCGTCTTCTCGAGACGCCCTCAAACTCCTAGGACAGCATGCTAAGAAAATGGCACTCAACGATCTTCTGGCATTTACCGAATGTCCTTTGATCGGTATCCCCGTATTCTCATCCATGGGTTATCATGGCCAACCCCGGAAAACTGCGTTACTTCTTCCTGTCGGACTTCCATTGCTTGAATGCTGTCGCCTAGCTCTGGCTCGCCGTTAAAGATCCGAACAACTGCTTTGCCCTCATCGTCAATCCACGCACGGAACATGCCACCGCAGTTGTGGTCCTGCACAATATGCGTACGTGTATAAACAACCTGCTCGCCTCTCCGCACAACAACACTCTCAATACCAACCATGCCGCCCTCACCTTCACCCGTGCGGCCAAACCTGTCGCCAGCACTCTGCTGCAAAGCCCCTCCCCGCCCTGATACAGCACTGAGCGCTGTCTGGGTAGGCAAAGGGCGAAACCGGGCAAGAGCGCCCACAGTACGACCAGCAGCAATACGTAAAAAAGAGTCGCCGTTTCCGGTGCCTGAGGTTCCCATACTACGAGAGATGGTAATGGGCAGTAGACCCGGAGATTCAGAGGATGCAATAGGCATATACACAAATGGGGTAGGCAGGCAATCGGTCAAGAGACGTAAGAGTGCGCTGGACAGAGAAACCCCAGTTGGCATTATCCTCGCACTAGTTTCACCTGTAAATCCCCCCAGTCCTAGGGCCTGCGCAGCTAGTTGCGGACTGTCCTGCCACTCCTCTGCCCAAAATCCCGCACCTGGGGTCGGTGTATCGCCCAGTCGTCCTGTAAGCTTGTTGGTCAGGCCGCCGGTGCTTGTGGCCGCACACACCATTCCTGTGGCATCCATGGCCACAGCGCCACAGGTTCCCTGGGGGACGTACTCTTTGGAGCTCCAGTGTGCATTGCCACTACCAAGCCTTTCACGCTGGAGCCCGCGTTGGTGCTCATCCCAGCGTTTCTGTGTGAAGAAGTAGCTGCTGTGCACTAGATCCAGGTTGTAATCAGCAGCAAGCTGTTCGGCAGTCGCGCCATAAAACATGGTGTGGCCTTGGCCTGAGGGGATATCGAGACGGTCTGCGTTGGTGGAAATTGAAGAATCACTATTGCCACGAGCGCTCTGGGCCGGATCCAGATCGATATCACCATGCTCGAGAATGGCAGCAGCCAGCTTCACGGGATTACGCACATGTTGGAGGCCCAAAACCCCGACAGTGCGTTTGTGAAAGCCGCGCGAAACCATAACAGATGCTTCTAGTTCGTTAGTGCCATCACGCGTGAACACAGCGCCATGGCCGCTGTTGAAAAGTGCGTTGTCTTCAAGCAACGCCACGGCAAACACGGCAGTTTTGAGCGCCGAAGGTAGGACGCCGGTTGCTGTGCAGGGGGTTGTCATGTACTTGTTGGTGCGGCATATCTAAGGGGTGTTGTTAGAAGGTAGACGCCTGGTAATATGGAAACGGGGATGACGAAGGTATTGATTGTGGCTTTGTTTTGGGGACATACTATATCCAGTAGAGAGGAGCGGTACTCGCGATATGTCTCTTCCGGCATGTTTGTAGGTGTGATGTTTCCTGCGCCGCCTTGGATGATAATGCACGGAGCAAGCCCGGCAACAGGGCCGCCGCCGGGCTTTGCATGGTGTTCCATTTTCTCGCTCATTGTTGACTATTTTTCGAAACTTAGCGTGAGAGACCTGCCAAGTGTGTCACTAAGACAGTACTTCGAGCTAGTAACCATGTGTAGAATAAACATTGGCAAGTTTATGATCGCTGGAAATGAACTCGACTGGAAGGATTCAACGAATGAATTGGGAAGGCAATGGCAAGACTCGAGGGATTCTAGAAGGATTCTAGAAGGATTATGGAGCGTCGCGTGATAAGACGACAGCTTCCTGTTTAGGTACTGTCCAAATCGTCGTCGGCCAATCGATTGAATTCTATTTAGATAGCTTTCCGACTTGTCATCCAAGTACTCAGTCATTCGAGCGCGATTTTGTTTCCCTATTTGCATCTCGTGTAGGATGTTGCTATTCGGTCCAGCGTGTTCTTAGGTGGCTGAAGGCCGGAGTCTCTGGCGAACCATGATTCGATATCCTTTGACAGCTATGCCCCTCGGCATATTTCAAAGCCCTATCGTGCCGGCCAGCACAGATGAGACCGTGGGCATTCGCTTCTCCTAAATCTTTTTCTGGTCTGTTTTGTTGACGCCCATGGCAGAATGCGTGGCCGTCGCAAGAACCTTTATGCTGTGGGGTTGATTTGCGTCTCTTGGTCGCAAGTTCAGCTTAGATCTCATTAGTGCTCATGATAGATGTAAGGAGTGCTAGGACAAAAGAGTTTTGAGACGAAAGAAGGACAGTCAAATGAAGACTTTGAAAGACGGGATTCAGCGCAGATTCTAATGGAACTCGTGATAGGTCGGTTCAGAAAGAAATGGAATGCAGAGCAGAGAAAAGGCATGGCTGTATCAGATGCATTCCAAAATGTGCGGCTGGTACCAGCAGACCAATATACGTATCTATGTTTTCACTGTACATCGTAGGCTTATCTGGTATTCTCCTGTTCATAGCGAGTACCTAGTAGGGTAGCTCTAACAGCCATCCGGACTTATAGTTTGATGGCTTTGCTATTCTTCACCCATATGATAAGATAAGCATTGCTCTTTATAAGTAGTAGTAGGAATGTAAAGAGAAGAAAAAGAAAAAGAAAAAGAAAAAGAAAAAAAAAGACGTTCTATTCTGTCCTGCAATGCTCGGTTGGCTCAGTCCCCAAATGATATCATGATATTGTCATCTCTAGAACGAACAGCTAGCCGCTGCTAGCCCTTCCATGCAACAGCTGCCATCTATAGCTACAGCTCCTTAAACACAATCCCCAGGATCTCGCGCGCCTTGACCAGATTCAACATGCGCATCTTCTCATTGTCTAAATGCGCCGAGTCACTAGCCTGTCCGCAGGGCAAGTGAGCCGCAGGCGCCTCAAACTCCTTCTCTAAAAAGCGGATGGCAGGGATTGAGCCACCCTCACGGATGTACAGGGGCCACTTGGGCCTCGTACTGCGCTGCTTGTTTGGCTGGTCTTTACTAGCCACATTTGCTGCACTAATGTCTAGTGCAGTAGCAGCGCAGTCTTGCTCTTCAAAGACCGGGGTCCACGCTGCAATCACAGCCTTCTCAAGCGTGCGGAATAGTGGGCTAGATGGATCGCCCAGCCATGGCTCAGCGCGGTTGTCAATCTGGACCGAGAAGCTATTACGAGAGCCAAGCGCCGAGAAGCGTTCTTCGAGGAAGCTGACGAGCGAGGCAATGACCTCATCGACTTCCTGGCCGGGCACAAGACGTAGGGAGATATTAGCACTGGCGTGACTGCTCACGAGACTGCCGTCAGGCCCGGACACTTTGTAGCGATGAATAGTCAAGTTAGGCTCACGCCAGCGGGCCTTGAGATTAGCCTCGATGAACTGGGAAGAGCTAGTGTCAAAGCCGTCGCTAGTAGTAGGCTGATTACCACTCTGGCTCTTACGGGTAAGCAGAGCAACAATCTCGGCAAAGCGCTCCTCCTCATCGGCCGTAGTGGGTAGAATACGGTCGTAAAAGCCCTTGATCATCACTCTATTCTTCGGGCCCTTGAGCTGAGCGAGCACGCATGTCAGATCCGACAAGGGCTCGTCATTCATGTAGGAGCCGTCGACGCCCGAGTGGCGGTTAGGGAAGGGCGAGTCAACGCAGACGTTTGCATGCAGAACTCCACGGAGGCCATAAGTTAAGCACGGCACCTCATCATCGAGCCAGTAACTGTTTGCAAGCAGGACATAGTCGACAGGCCCAATCAGATGCTTGTTAAGCCTGACAGCATCCTGGAAGCCGGCCGATCCGGACTCCTCTTCACCCTCGATGAGGAAAACAATGTCGTTCTCAAGGACCTTTTTCTGCATGAGATCAGCTACGGCAAAAAGAGCAGCAATGATGGGACCTTTGTTGTCGCTGACACCTCGACCGTACAGATATCCGCTGTCACCTTTCATTTCAAAGGGATCGGTGTTCCAGTTAGATTTGTTGCGCCGCGTATCGGCAGCCACAACATCGTAGTGGCCATAGAAAAGGATGCGCTTGCGGTCCTGGGCCGGTTCCTTTTTACCGCTCAGTGTGGCCAGGACCACCGAGTTGTGTGGCCCCTGGGTGTTGAGCAGATTGACCTTGGCACCCATCTTCTTGAACAGGCCAGCCAGGAACGTAGCGCCCTTGTGACAGTCCTCGGAAAACTCAGGGCTAGATGAGACAGTGCGGTAGGAGACAAACTCGCTCAGGGCACCAAAGAAGGCGTCCTTGCTAAGGTCATTCTCGGGGTCCTGAGGCCCTTTTTCAGTGGGGAAATCTCGGACTCTCCACACCGAGACATTGTTGTCATTACCCCCAGCAATATACAAGCGATCCGACTTGTAAGTGCTGACGGCCGACGCCAGGATCTTGCCCTCGTGGGCCTTCCACCTCGTGATGCACTGATACTTTTGCGCCACATCGTCGACGTGAGGCTGCTGGTTATGGTATTGTCCATAGTGCACGGTGGAGTGTTTCTAGGGCAAAGTAAACAGTTAGTGCAAGACGACATGGGCCGGATAAGGGGGATGTGGGATATAGGGACGCCAACATGACTTACAGCTACGGACCCATTGGCCGCCGCACTCCACAAACAGCCCCATCCCATTTGGAGCGACATGACATCTGAAGAGTGGGCTTCCATCACGCGGAGCCTTTGCTTGGTGTCCAAGTCCCACAGCTCGACCTGGCCGTCAAGTTTGCCAGCATACAAAAACGACTCGTCAATAGCTAGGCTCATGACAGACTCGGCATCATCCTCACCCAGGGTCATGATTTCCTCGATCCCCAGGCCATCATCGCCATACTCGCCAACCGTCGGTGCAACATTCTGACGCCACAGCTTGATAGTACCGTCGCCTCCACCTGAAATAAGCACTTCTTCGTCAGTGTCAACATGGACGGTTGGGCCCTTCGCCATGAGCATGCAGTAGACATAGCCAAAATGGGCAAACTGACGAATGCATCGACGGTCGACCTCGAGGATGTTCTGGGCCGGTGGGATGGAGTTCCAGCGCTCTTCAGTGCGGCGTGGCGTGCTAGTTCCGCCCACGGGCTTACTATCGAAGAACCGATGGTTCCTCCTTGCCGGATGGGATGCACTTTCACGGCCGACTCTTGCATTAGCGTCGTTGAGCTTCACCCACTGAATAGTTGTGTTCTGGGCGCCAAAGTACACGGTGTCATGTTGCGGGCTATAAGCAACACTGAAGATGTCACCCACATCATATGTGCTGTAGATTTCGGCAATGCGCTTAAGCGTGCGCGGACACCAAACATTGACAAAGGCATCACCAGCACTAGAAATTAAATACTTGCCGTCGGGCGACATGAACAGACACAGGACGCTGCGGCGATGAGCCTGGATTTTGCAGATTTGGCGGAACGTGTCCAACGACCACACGACGATCTCACCATCCTGTGTGCCGGCAAAAACATATTGAAGCTCGGAACAGACGGCCAGAGCAAGCACAGAGGAGTTGTGTTTTAGCGTGTGTAGGAGAGCAGGCTGAACATGAGGAAAGGAGGCAAGATCTGGTGGTAGCAAGGCTGAAGGAGATACTAGTGGGGGCTGGGATGGCGATGATAGTTGGGCAGGCATTTCATCTGTTGGTTTCAACGAAGCTGTCAGCATGATGAGAGACGACAAATAAGACAGATGACGCCTAAGAAAACAAAAGAATAAAGTCAAAAAAAATAAAGAGAACACTAGACAGAAAATCAAATCGCCAACTTATTGCCAGGTGTTAGCCAGAAGGCGTGATTGGGCCTGCTAATCTGGGACAATGACGCCATCTGCAAAAATACAGTGAAGCTTTGCTCAGCATAGTCGGCCGTCCTAGGGTTAGGGTCCACTTGGAACAAGGAAAGAGCGAGGAAAAAAGAAAGAAATAATAATAATAATAATAATAGAGTAGAGGGCTATAGGGAGCTTGGACACCACCCAAAGTCGCCTACGGAGCCTGAGAAGAGACATGAGACGCGGGACAGGGCTCGGAACAGCGCCCTGATGTTGATACAGGCTGGACAGGGGCTGTGACACCGCTTAACAATGAGCGGGTGGGGATGACCTGTCGCAGGGAACAAAAGACAGGGGGAACAACAAACCTGATGCTAGGAGGCCCTTCACCGCCTTCACCGCCTGGGCTGCCTTGGCCGCAGGCCATAGCAGTGCAAACGGCTCGTAGTCGCGCTCTGTTCTGGCAATGAGACTGCAACCTTTGCAGCCGCCACTACGGAGAGGCTTCTGCAGCTGGGCCAGCGCCAAGTTAGGAGGTGTAGTCAGACTAGCAGGATCCATGGGCAGGAACAAAGCAGGCAAGGTGCTCGTGAGCCGTCAGCTGAGGGCCGAGGGTTTTCGCGGGGAGGTGCGTGTGTGCGGGTGCGAGTGCGGGTGCGGATGCGGGTGCGAGTGCGTGTCTGTCTGTTTCTCGCTGCTCAGCTGCCCATATATCTATCTGTGCATGCCCGTACGGGTTTGTAGACCGGATGTGTAGTGGGAATGAAAAGGGGAGAAAGAGCCTGAGGTCTGTGGCAGCCCAGCGCATATATACGTGTAGAATAACCTTACAGGAAGCAGAGAGGGCAGTCACAAAGGATCAAAAAGAAAGACAGCAAACACGCACAAAGGACCCCGGAAGAGTCAACAGTGGTAGGGCTGCTGTGCCTGGACAAGCTAATGATTTACCACCCGCAGCCTGAGCCTCGAAGAGCCTAGCAAGATGGTAGTCCAGCAAGACACGATTGACAGGCCCGCCGAGAACCGTACAGTACAAGTGTAGTCTATAGATGGACGTATAATTCAATGCCTAACCGCCATGTCCATCATACGACACTGTCTGGACTCTACATGCATGCGTAGTCGAAATAGGGTGGTGCAGCCTGACTGTGCCGCGGTGGCTGCAGGAAGCATCGACAGAAGCGGAAACGCAGCGCAGCCCAACTATCGGGCCTGGTCAGCTTTCGCCTGACTTGGGCAGTTCCAGCTGGCTACAATACCACATTGGTGTAAACAGTCTGACACGCTCCGTGGATATGCATTTTTACGTCGTTTTTTAAAAAAAGAATTCGCTTTTTCCTCCTTTTTTTTTTCGTTCATGTACTTGTTTCTTTCTCTTCTTTGGCGTATTGCCATAGCCTACTAGTGCACGCCACTTGCTATCCCCTGTCCTCTCTGTCGTTTGTTCTCTAGTGCTGTCTTGTACGGCGGTGCCGTTGGCGGCTGCACCGGGTTCAGCGATACGTAGTCTTCTGGCAGCCGGTACGAGGCATCTGAATCCCACGATGACAAGTCGCCGCATGCAATGAAAGGTGCAATCCAGCGCGCCTCACGCTCTGCCCTGGCCCCGGCATTGCCATCATCTGCAGATCCAAACTCTACAGTCTCAATGTCCATTGCCTGGCCACCCGTTGCCTCGTTATTGCCCGGGGCGTCGCCGTCCTCCAATCCTGCAGCAACCGCCTTGGCCGCCGCCTCATTAAGCACTGCGCCCGTGCCCAGCGGTGTCTCCAAGCTTGGCGTAAAGCCTGCAGGCATCTGGAAGCCCAGGCATACGATGAAAGCCTCCACCGAGCTGGCACGCGACGAGCGTGGCTTAGCTACCACCACACGGCGAAAGAAGACCTTGAGTTGCGCATACAGCACGTCGACATTCTTGCCGCGGAATATCTTGGCCACAAATGCGCCGCCGGGCTTCAGCACACATAATGCTAGATTTAGCGCTGCAAACAGCAGCTGTGATTGTACGTAGATATCTAAGTCGTGCAGGCCTGTAACGTCAGGCGCGCCATCTGAAAGAACTAGGTCAACGGGGTGCGAGACTGTGGGTGAGGCTGTAGATGCATCATAATCCGGATCCAAAGCCTGCAGGAGCAGTGGGACTGTAGCCGGATGCGTAATATCAGCCTTGAGCGTAACAATCCCCTCGAGCGGGCTAATGGGCTGCAGATCGATAGACACAATCTTGACGTCATTATTTCCAGGAGGCCGTGTTGGAGAGGCTGGGTCCACAGAAGAAGTAGCAACGTCGCGCGATGAGCCCGGAGCCGTAGCCCGAGACCCGTTAGCATTCAAGGAGAGGAGGGATTGCTTCAGGGCAGCCTCAGGATCGGTCCATGCCCGGCGGCCAAACTTTTCGCCCTTGATAAGAACACGCGAGAGGACCTGCGACCAGCTGCCGGGAGCAGCACACAGATCAACTACACGGGTAACGCCGGTGAACAAGTCGAACTCTACAACAACAACATTGGTGTCAGTAACCATAGCCAACCCGCAGAGCACAACGGCCCAAAAAAGCACAAGACCCATCCGCCGCTTGTTTGTGTCAATTAGAAATCGACACCAACATCGACATACATCGATCTCATGTCAGCGCATGCCATCCTGCTGTGAGTCAAGCTGTGCAAGTGGGACTCACCCTCGTCAAGCTGTAGTAGCTTGAATGCACTGCGTGCGCGCCATCCTTGTTCCTTGGCCAGACGGTAGTATGCGTCTCTCTTGTCCTTTGATGACTTGCCCATTTTGCTCCTTTTTGCTTGCTTTCTGTCGTCCTTGTCTACCAAGCCAATCAGCAAACCAGCTGCCAGCTTCCTGTTGCTCCAAACTTTGGTGACGTTCTTGTACTGTAATTTTTTTCAATTCGTAATATGCATTTAAGCGAGCCTGCCCCACCTAGCGCAAGGAATATTCATATGTCGAGGTCTGTGCAACGTTAAAGGCAATATCAATGAGTATACTAACAAGCCAGGCAGTAAGACAGGCAAATAGAGCATAGCACCATACAGCGCTTGTTCTCTTCTCTGCAAGAAACGACTGCGGTGCGATGTTGCTATCATGCAAACTCTATGACTGGCTGCCATCCCGTATGTTGCACCTCCAAACAAGCCAACAGTCTCTGCTGGATTTCCTCCCAAATCAACGATCGTGTTCCCTTTGCTGCCATGTTTCAGCAAGTCCAGGCGTTCAAGTTGTGCCTTCTTGGTCCAATCAAATAAATCAAACTGCATTGCCGAGCTCTGCTTTGGCGGCGTGGAAATCGGCATGAGAGAATATTGACGAGCGATGGATGGCGGCGTTGCGTCAAATATGCTAGCCTAACAAGTAGAGGGATTAGAGTGCATAAAGTATTCTTAAAATACACATGAGACCACGCTATACACAGCCCCTTAATACTACGTCATCATCAGTCAGGTACATATTATCGGTTGGAAAAAAATAAAAACACAGTTATATTTCGGATTTATCCAAACGCCAGCACTGCAACCCGGTGCAGTCTGTCCATATATGCAGTCATGTGCAGCTGCAGAAAGCTATCAAAATGTATCGACAATAGGAAAGAAAAATGATATAGTAACAAAGGAAAAGATGCAAAGACAGCCATGCTGTATCGTAAAATCATGCAAAAAAAGATGCCAGCCCTCCTTCAAATCCCACCACCAATGTATCTAGATGCGGTTTTCCTCCCAGCTGTAACGGCGCTCGGCAACTTGGGGAACATGGACCAAGTCATTGGTCGCATCTATCCTCTTCTGGCTGCGCTGGCTGTTCTGGCTACGCTGACTGTTGGAGCTATCCATAGCACGCTCCGACGCATCCCAGTTGTGGGGAGTTGGTCGGATAGAGAGAGCAAGACGCTGTGAAACTTGAGCCATTTCATCTTCCGTATCGGTGAAGTTGCTTCCCAGCGTGCTTGCTGACAAGTGGCGGCTACGCTCTCTCTTGGCTAGAATCGACAGCGTTGCAGGGCGCGAAAAAAAGGCCGGTGCAGGCAGTAAAACGCCCGGCGCCGATTCCTGTCCTGAGAATTGCGAGTTTTCAGGGTTCACACCGTAATGTCTCGGGTTTTCGAGGCTAGATGTCTGCACAATGCGTAGAGAAGACGCCCGGGAAATCGAAGTGTGGGAGACTGATTCACGGCTACCTGTAGAGGAGATGGTTCCATTGGGGCATCTGCGGATGGAAGGTGCAAACCGACTGCCGGTAGGGGAAGAAGCCATGGAAGAGACAGGAGCATCAGACTGGGCATCCCAATCACTGTTCAGACCTGGAGTTAGGGGAGAGGGGAAAGGTCGAGGGATGAATCCGGGGGAGTCAGGCTGGTATTCAACCTGCAGCATAGCAACCTTCTCACCGCAGTTAGACTTGTAGTCACCTGGGGAGTACGGGGGCACCGGACCCTGGAGCTGCAGGTCAATCTTCCGACGCGCAAACTCGTAGGGCGTAACGCTGCGGCCACTGAAATCTCCAAACTCGCTTTCCTGGGGTGTGAAGATCTGGCTCTCGCTATCAAGCTCAACTGGGCCGGTAATCTGAGTGCAGGGAAGCTCAAAGACTTGATGGCCCTGTTCAGCACCAACCTCAGCAAACGCAGGGGAGGTAGGAACTTCAGCCACTTCGACCGCAGGAACGCCAAGCAGCTGCGATTGTCTATAGGTGCCGACGCCGTGCACAGAGTGATCTCCAGTGTTGCTGAAGGTGCTGTTAGGAGTGTTAGGCAGCTTGTAGTCATTGTACGCGAGACTGCGGGCAGCTTCAATTTCGCGAACCTGGGCCTTGTTGCTCTTGCGCCTTTGGAGGAACCACCAGATACCCATTCCAATGAAAGCAATAGCACTGCCACCACCTGCAATAATACCGCTTAGAGCAGCCTTGCTGAGGCCACCACCCTTCTTCTCCTCCTCGGATTTGTCGGAGTCGGGGTCAGGGTACAGGCTGTTGAGGGGCTGAGTGATGGGCTGTATGTTTCTATCCTTGATAGGATCAGAAGGAAACGCAGCTTGGTGTAGCTGGAAGCTGGCGCTATCATAGCGAGTTAAGAGGTAAACCTCCTGAAGAAAAGTGCGGCCAAGAATAAAGTTGTCATCACTGGCCTTCTTGATGGGAAAGTAAGGCACATCATGATCTCCAAAGCTAATAGCTTGGTCCTTGTAAGGATACTGCAGAACATGAGCAAATGCAGCACCAGACAGGGTAACGTTGACGACGCCATCGACGCTCAGGGGCGTGCCAAAGCTGTTGTTGTTATCATAGCTGGAGAGAGTAAAGGTAAACTCAAAGCTGTCATCCTGCTTAAGCGCAGCCATCTGTTCGTTGGTGATGACATATGCGTCCAGAGTGCGGTTGAAGGTCAGGTTCATGGCAGACACAAACTCTTCGATAACCGGCTCAGGCAGCCAAAGATAGGGGGTAGAGCTATCGATGATTGCTTGGAAGGAGTCGGTGAAATTAGATAGAATCCGGGGCTTGGACTCCCAGTTAGAGGGCATAGCACTATTGTTAGTAGAAACCTGAATCCCCCTAACAAGAACACGCGGGATCATGGTATCTCTAGACAGAGTGAAGTCAATGTTACTTGGTTGGGTGGGCAGTCTGCTAGCATCATATCCACCCAAAGTCAGGGAACTAGGCGTATTCTTGTAGTACGCGCCGGCAGTGTAGCCGTATGAGTAGCTGGGGAACCATCCCTCGTCTTCGACCATTTCGTAGAATGGAGCATCGACAGACTCGGTGCCAAACTTGCCGCGGACAACACCGACGCCAAAGAGGCCGACATAAAATTCGGTTGTGTTATAAGTTCCAATCAAAGCGTCGTTCATGACCAGCTTGTCGCCGGTGAGATCATCGGTGGCACCAAATATTCCAGTGCCATATTCAGCGTTGGCCGCCACACCCAAGTACGATAAGCCGAGAGACCAATGCCCTAGGGTTTTCCAATCCCGCGAGGATGTGTAATTCGCAGTACCACCACGGTCCTTGATACACAAGGGATCATCTAAACGAAAGAGAAAAAAAGAAAAGGGGGCCTGTTAGTAAAACTGTTCGGAATGCAAGCAGAGGGAAAAGAGTAGTATTACTTGTAATGCAACCGCCTTTGTCGACCAGCCAGTGTTCTGAGAGGGTTGTGCTCACAAACAGGCTAACTTCTTGGTCGGCAGCACGGAATGAGGTGGCTGACCAATTGCCGTCGATTCCAAGCCTAAACGAGTAAAAAGCGTCAGTCGATATATTCTAGAAGATCCAAGCCACGATTTTCCAAATCCTGGTTTTTATTTGTCGAGAGGAAGGAATAAAGACGTGTGAACTAACCATGAGGACCCTGACAATGAGCGAGGGCCTAAGTTGAGATCAGACTCATCAGCACTGACAGTTGACACTGCAGAGGCGAGCACGAAAGGCAGGATATATCTCATTGTGAGTAGATAATAGATGTGAATATGGATTAAACAGAAAAGGGAAAGAAAATGAAACAAAAGAGCAATGCAAAGCGGTAATATGCAAAATGAGTAGGCGTAAAAAAGCCGTGGCAAATGAACGTGTATAGTTAGTTGTATGATTCGATATTAATGAGACCGTGTGTTGTTTTCGATGGTGAACGAGGTTTTCTGAGGCAGTAGATGGGTGGCAAGACGCCGAGCGTTGCTTGTCTAAAAGCACCAGACAAATCCGAACATATCTATCTTGGCCAAGATATGTAGACAGAGAGACAGTATTGAGATCGAGAGTGTGTATGCAGTGTAGTGCTGTCTCTGTACCGGTCTTGATTCCCAAATGCCCAGACGAGAAAGAGTGGTGATGAGCGTGTAGGCAGTCGACTAAGCGAAAGACAGCGGCCGAGAGATTATGTGCAAGTCGTCAAGACAAGAAGGAAATGACGATAGTAATGGTGAAGGTGAAGACTATAGTGATGATAGATGGTCGATGAGGTCGATGATTAGAGAGAGGCAGGACGCAAACTGACGGGCAAGTACACAAACGCAAATGAGGCTCAACCAAGATCAAAATCAAAATATGTGAAGAGGGAAGGAAAGGAAGAAGAAAGGGAAGAAGAGAAAGAAAGGGAAGAAAAGAAGAAAAAGACTTTGAGTAAGATAAGAGAGTGCAAGCAGGGCACCCACTAACAGCCGTTAGCAAGCCGACTGGCCAGTGCGCAAGTCACCAAACCCAAGAACCCAGCGACGTTGGAGGAGCGTAGGAGTGGCCCAAGTTTGGTAATATCAAGAAGTGCTTTCCTATAGATAAACTCTCCTCGTTTCAGTTGCAAGGAGTGACAAGGAGCTGTTAGAGCTAGGGAATAGGCCCTGAGAGTTGCTGAATAGTGTGCTACTCTGTGCTGGGCGCTGCAGCAGAATGGTAAAGGGGGCCCTGCTCGCTGGCCACGATAGTGTCAAAGAAGAGAAAAGGAAAGACGGACGAAAATAAATGGAATTAACGGACTAAAATTTTGACACCAGACCAGAAAGAGCAATTACTTGATGCATGCACAGCAGGTGCAAACGACGTGGAGAGAATTTTTCTGTCTTCTGTCTCCTGTCTTCTGTCTTCTGCTTATCTAATTTCCGGTCTACCTCAATGGCCTCGCTATTGACTCTGTCCTCTATGCTCGTTGTCCTCCTTCTCCTCTTCTCCCATAGTCCTCGCTTCCATTCTCGACCATTCTCATTTGCATCAACGCCAACGCTTTAATGCATGACGGAACAAGCAGCCGATTTCCCTCTTGGCCTGATCTTAAAGTACACACCCATGATCTTATTAATCCTCCTGTGTCTCAGATGCCCACTTCGCCAGTTTTCGCCAAGCTAGCTTCACCCCTATCAGGAAAGTCTATTTCTCCGATGGCATCCTGTTGCTATTATAGAGAATGCGCTATTCCTATTTTCGACGTCCAATGGAACCAAGCAGCCAAATTTGAAAACACTGGTCCAAAGGTACCATCCCATCACCATACAACTTCTTGTCCTCTCTCTATCGCCCCTGTCTCTTTTCCTTTCTCTCTTGCCCTCGCCCTCTCACCCCCATGGTGCATTCAAATCCTCTTCAACTCACAGCTTTGCTCTTTTCTGTCAGATTCTGCCCAGCCTCAATCGAAGTACAGCTCATTAGATTAGGCGTAGCTCACGATAATGGCCAGCTGGAGGCTGAATTCCTGGGCCTGAAAAGTCAGTGAGTGGCTTCTAGTGCCCAATTACAGTCGATCCACATGCTACGATCCATTGGCCTCTTTGTTATGCTCATGGTGCTCTGTTCCCATCAACGACGGTCACGTTAGTCTCCTGTCCCCTTCGCCGGCATTCTACTACGCCGTACGAGACGGCCAATACTACTCGACATCAGACGGCATCAACCCTCGAAGCCTTAGTCACCGTGAACCCTCTCCTGTACATCATAGCCATGTTCATTTCACTTCACTGGAGAAACCCATCTAGTCGTCGGTCCCGCCTGCAATTAGCCCCCAACACACACCCTAGTCTCTTCAGTCTCTCTCAGTCCCTGGTTATAACTGCTATAATTGTCGTGGTGTGTGGGTCTTCTTGGTAAATCACTTGCTGACCTTGTAGCACGACCTTGGAACCTAGCTAGCGGAACATAACCCCTATAACCCTAACGAAAATCAGAATTTGACGAGTTGTGGGTTGGTTGCTTAACCTGCAATTTTATTGTCTATTATTAGCGATGCTTCAGAACGAGCCTTGCTTGCCAATAGTGTAATCAGTGCTTTTATGCGAGTCAATCTGATTCTAGCCGAGTCTGAGAGCAGCTATTTAGCTGATTTTTTTTTAATTCACTTTCTTTCACCATCAAGGCTCACGGTCTAGTAAACCGCCAGACCGACTTGACGTGAGGATCTTTGGCATCTTGGATAGGCAAATTGCATTGTCATATTTTGCTTTTGCTCAATCAGTCTTTGTTGTCCGGAACTATCCAGATAGGCATTAATCTGCAGCGCAAAATTCCCACCTTTTTGTTGCTGGGCTTGCCATTTTATTAATGCTACTCTTCGTACGACCCGCCAACTAAAGAAGTTGATTAAGCTTGCTGGTCCCCGTCTGCTCTTCTGCTCCCTGTGTCTGGAGACAAAGGGACCCTCAGATCACTTCTTAAAAGCATTGACCTTCGCAAATCAACTTCTCCTTCCTGCCCTAGTCCGCTATAAACCTAGTCACTTATACAGCGGCACCTTACATCCGAACCGCAGTACTCCAGTTCCAGTGCTGCAGCAAGTCCACATGGGTGCGTGCGAGAAGCATGTGCCCCTGCATATTTTCCGTTGTGGAATATAGTCAGCAGGTGGTTTTCTGCACAGTACATGCACACGTATAGGACAACATATACACGTCACGTCACTTGAAGGGTCATTTTAGCGGTGCATACGTTGAAATTGGTGTGGGAGATCCCACTTACAGGTTCTGTGGAAAGGCCAGGGCAGCCATGCTTACCCCCTTTGATGGTCAGTATGCCAGCCCTGAGTAAGGAATATGGCATCTGCACACGGTTAAGGCTTTGGGCTTCGTTCTTCGTGCTTCGTGCTTCGTGCTTCATGCTTCGTGCTTCGTGCTTCCTGTTTCCCTCACCGTGGGCCCTTGCCGTTTGCTCAAATCTCGATCGGATCAGGTTTTGATTCAATCCACAGCACAACAGGATCGCCATGTGTATGCGTCTCTTTGCTGCAAAGGGTCCAAAAGGCCGAGTAGATGCATGGCAGCCTAGAAAACACTGCCGCTCATCAAGCTCGTATTTGGCAATTTGTTTTCCATTGTTTTGTGGTCCATCAGTAAATACTTGCTGTATCATTCCCGTGCGCGTACGTATTGCGCCCTTTTTTTTTATTGAGTTCATTTTTCCCATCAGGCATAGGCTATCCCAATTTTGCGGGCGGTGATGCGCATAGTTGTTCATTTTGCTGTGCTCTTTTTTGCTCCAATATATTGTCTTGGGCTTACCCACATGTACGTAATAAATCCTTTTGGAAGCTTTATTTGGGGCGAACACTGACATGCTGCAATATACCTCCAGGAGTTAATGAATAATAATAATTTAGCCGGCTATTGCGGCTCCTAAGACGGAGTCTTCAAGTGTTAGACCTTGAAACCTGGGGGACCTGCAGTAGGACAGGGTGCTATAGCATGGAGCCTCCTGGCATGCGCTACCTTGAAGCCATAGTATCCCTTTGTCTTCTCCCTGGAGCCCCATTTGGGCCATAGCACCCGCTTGTTGTCTCTCTCACACACACCTGAAGCCCATGGCAGCCCCTCTTTCTTCTCATGTCTGTCTAACTTCACACGCTCAACCTGGCGCTCAACCTCAGGCTCACGTTGACGTTTGTGATCACCCTCGTCACTACCCTTACTTCTAACAGTAACCTCGCTCGCTTGGGTTCGCCTGTGAGTTTGGACAAAGAATGGCGCTGGAGTTATTCGGCTGCAACCCACCGTAATTAGCACGCTGGCTTTGTCTCTTTTCACTGCCCTCCTCGCGCTCATAATCGCTTACGTGCTTGCTAAGCTGGGCTAATCCACTCACTTGTCATCTCTCGTCTCTCAATACTACCATCCCAACAACTTCTGTCACGAGGCCCTGGCTTAGCTCACAATTTAGCTCCTAAGATAGAGTAGGCTAAGTCCCTTGTCGTCTTGTCGTCTTGTCGTCGTATCTTGTTCTCGAAGATGCCTTGCTAGCTTCCTACACACTAGGACCTGACCCCAGCTGCTTTCATACATCAGCAAGGGCAGCAAGGAGCGATCTAGATCGGAGAAGATTTGTCCTATCTGTGTCTGTTTTTTCTTTTCGACTTTCTTTCCTTCTTCCCTTTTTTTCTTCTTGTCTTTCTCGCAGAACAACTCATTTTAATGTCATAGCACATTGGGAGTACTTTCTCCATCCTTAACCTTTCTTTTCCTAGTACACATGTTGTGCCGCATCACTCATTTTACCTCGTTCTACTCCCTACGACCTTTCCTTTTGGGCTCGTTACACTGGTTATTATCTCTCTTATTTTTTCTTTAGTCTTGGGGTTTTTTATATTCCACATTGCCTTCTTATTGCCTTAAGACCTATCCTATTGCATACATACAGGGTCAGGAAGAACCCAAGTTACTGTCGCTCGTTATATATTCTTACTCGCTTTATCTTTGCTCTTAATGATCACACTCGCCCTCACCTGTTAATCTTGACGGCCTTTTCTAAAGGGAGCGCATGGCCTTCCGGTGCATACTTACACACATACGCCCAGATCATCATGAGGTTCACTGCCCCCTTAGCTCTCCTTGCCCTCGCCGAGATCTCCACAGCTAGTAAGTTAATGTAGTAGAGCTACCTCTCGCGGGCAGATACCCGCAGAAATATAACTTTGATATCACTAACATGCTGTCTCTTTTTGCAAAGGCCCCCTTCAACAACCAAAAGCCTCGTCATCTTCCCATCGCTTTTCTGTACCGGTACAAACTCACAAGCAAGCACCAGAGCAAACTCCCGCCTCTAATGTACTCAGTCGCCCCGCCCTCCCGCTATTAGGGGGCGGTGGCCTTCCGGGGGGCTTACAAGAGCCCTCTAGAACCAACCCACAAGTCATACAGCCAACCGGAAATCAAGACAGCTTGCAGCCCACTGGAATTGTATCAAAATTTGCACCAGACTGCTACACAGTCTATGCGCCTTATGCAAATGCCACCAGAACTCAGCAGCCAGGAACGGGAAACCATCCGCTCTACATAACAGCATCTGCCCCGGGCTCTCTTATTACGGCAGCCCCCTCGTCAAGTGTTATTTGCAGAGACAACCAAGGGAACCAAGTAACAAACGCCAACACTGTGAGCCAGTATAATGTCTTTTATGGCAAGGTCACATCGGTTTATACCTATCCCAACGGCGACACTTGCACGCTTCTGCCCCAGGGCGAACCAGCTGTTGTTGTTTCATACTACAAGGAGCCCAACAACACTATTACCTTCACCGGTAGCCCCGAGGAGTACACAGCCCCGTACAAGAATGCCGCACAGCCGACCTGGTGCAACTTTCTGCTCACGCCAACACCGATTGCATTTAAAACTGGCGGCTTTATCTTCAGCATCGACACCGCCATGGCAAACTTCAACGTCCTGGGCAGTGCAACAACGTCGACAATCTACGCTGTTGACCATAACCCGTCGGTGATTTTTGCCCGGTCCGCCACGGCGCCCAACTTTGGTCTTCCGAAAACATCAGTTGAGAACGACCACCTCCCTGTTCCGACTGACATTGGCAATGATACCGACACCGACGCTGACACCGAAACTGACACTGACGCTGGTGCCAACGAGCCACTTCCCAAGATCGTCATGGGGGCTGCTGCTGTCTCTTCGGAAGAGAATGGAGCCCCTATCACCCTTGCCGCAGAGGACCCTGCCGTCAAAAACGGCTGGAAGCCTACGACCATTATCAAGCCGACTCTGCAGCTGATTGAGGAGAAGCCCCAATCGACGAGCAACAGCAATGTATGGCATTTGTCCCTCTACACCGGCATGCAAAACGACAACCAGAACCAGGATCCCACCGAGACTGCCGCACAGGACGCTACCAAGACTCCTTCAACCGCCAAATTTGCCATTACAGCCGGCCCCGACCGAGTCATCATCAACGACAAGACCTACGAGGACCTGGGTCCTGAAAAGACGTCTACCATCACCTACGGCAACGAGGTGTTTGTGGTTGAGCCGGACCGCATCGTTAACGAGGGTGGCGATACCATGGCGCGCATTCGCCCCGGTGTTACTGGCCTGGTTGCCAATGTTAGCACTTCGACCGTCATGAACGGCCTCGACGTGGCAGTTGACAAGGGCACTGTCCGCATTGGGGACTATGTATACACCATTGGCCCTACTGCCTCCACGGAGATAATCATGGGGCAGGAGGTGGTCATTGGACCCACCGGTATCGCGCTCGAGAAAGCGGGGAAGACACTCCCCTACACCGCGACCGTACCGGAGCAGACCGAGGTTGTCGTTGCCGGTGGCAAGATGATCGCGGCCTATGGCAACTCGGTGGTGGTAATTCACCAGACCACCATCACCTACAAGACCATGGATTATGTACAAACTACGACTATAGACGACAACGTCCTCTACATTGGTCGGGATGGAGTGGTGATTGACGGCACGACGACCCTGGGAGGTCCTAGCGCTGATGTCTCGGCCATTGAGTTTGCCGTTGTGGGCGGCGTTACTTTGACCCAAATCGGCTCGTCAGAGTTGGTTGTGCTCAACAAGACTTACACGGTTGGCCCCAGTGCGCCGTCGAACACTACTATTACGGCAGGCGGGCAAACGGTTACCATTGACGCGCACGGCGCTGTGGCAAACAGTGTGACGCTGCAATATCCATTTGGCCCATCCATGACTACGACCATTGTCAAGACCATGCCAGTGCCGGGAGCAACTACGTCGGTTACTGCCACCATGACTCAGGGAGACGGTGGCAGTGAAAATGCTGCTGAGCCCAGCGGCACACAAAACGATAGCAATGACAGCGCAGGTTCTGTATTGCAGGCTCCCGCCTTGGCGAAGGCGCTGGCTGGGGCGCTGTTGGTGGTTGTTCTATTTTAAGAGCGCCATTTTTTTTTCTCTCTTTTTTTCTTTCCTTTTCTTTTCCTTTTGCCTCTCTTTTTTTTCCATTCCTTTTCTTTTCATTTTCTTTTCCTTGTTTCTTTTTTTGGGTGGAAATTTATTGAAAGCGTTGTTTTATGTTTGTTTTTTTTCATGTTTTTTTTCTCTCACCTTCGAGGGTCCTGGAATTTCGGGCTCTTTTCTTTAGTCTGGCCACTAGAGGGTTCTGGACCACGAGCACATAGCACATAGCACTCACACTACTTGTCACTTGACCTGCCTACTATCACCATTCACCCATCCCCATTACCCCATCTCGTCTCAACCACTGCCAGGGATGCATTCGTCTTGAAGGCGAGGCGAGGAAGGGGAGTTAGAGCTACCTTCTTTCTTTTCTGTGTTCTTTTATTTTTCTCCTGCTCATATTCAATCAAGCTCTCTTACTCCCCATTCCCCTCGCCCTTTGTTTTCTTTGTTTTTTTATTCATGTTGTTTATTTTACTATTTCATATCAAAGAAAAGTCAGGGTCGCTTTTCTTCGTCGGAGGAGACCTTTCGGAGCTTGCACATATCATCTACATCTACCTCACGCTACAAATAACATAAACCACATCTTTTTTTTAATGTATTTACATTGATATATTCTTATCTCTGACCTCTGACCTCTGACCAGCCTGAATCAAGGTGAATAATCCCGAGTCTGATGTTGCACACTAAGTGTTAGAGAAAGCCAAGGGCCCCTCTCTGCCCTTGCCTATAGTATCTCGGTAAGGTTTGACTATGGGCCCCCTTCGTCTGTTCTTTTGTGCAGGGGGGTCACCCTAAAAAGCCAAGTTCCTCCTGTCTTTTGACAAGCGAAGACTTAACGTAGAGACTAAGAACTATAGTATCTAATGGTGCAATTATATATGCTACTAACCCTAAAATCATATCTCCTTAACTTGAAATTACCTACGGCCTTTGCCTTTTCCTACGCTCCCCTTGAGGTCTGGCCAATCCTCGCCGCCGGAACTAGCGCTTATTTCCGGTTCGAGCTGCATGCTCAGCCGCAGCGCAAGCTCCAAGTCTGCCTCCTCCTGACTCATTGGTGTGGCCCCACCTCTAGGACTGCTGCCAAAGTCTAGCTCTAAGCCTAGATCGGGGCTAAGATGGCGCGCCTGCAGACTGGGCTGTTGGTCCTTTGCGCGGCCCTTCTTGTTCAGCGTCTTCGCTTTATACGTGATTGGCGCAGTGTAGGAGTTCTTAGGCGGTGGGTTGAGCGGCGAATGGCCTTCAACATGACGGCTTGGGTCTTCTGTTAATGGTCTGCTGTCTTCATGGACTGCAGGCAACCGAGTCAGCCCAATGCTTGACGGGGTATTAGAGGGCGGAGAGGAATCGGCCTCTCCCGACGCTTCGAGGAGGGACAGACGAAGCGCACGCTCAATTTGAAGCTGAAACTCGGCTTCTCCATCCCCATGGGAGCCATCCGCAATCGCTTCTGTGCTACTACCACCCCGCTGGTGCTGGTGCTGGTTACTGAGGCCTGCTGTGGCCTCTGCTGCAAGTGTGTGGCTGTCAAGGGATGATTCTGTGTCGCTAGGGCTCTTCGTAGTCAGGCTTTCCATAGCACTTGCACTCATGTTTCGACGCTGTTCATCATCGACAAACGAGTCCTGCGAAATCATTTGTGCATACTCCAATGCCTCCTCTTCGTTAAGATCGCCAAAAGCACCAACACCAAAGCGCTTACGAAGATACTCCTCTTCTCGTGTACGCTGTTGCTCCTCGTGGCGTATCTCGGCCTTTTCTGCCGAAATGTAGCTTGTGATATTGTGGCCCCGGCGAGTCAAGGGGCGCCCATGAAAGTCTCCACCAGCGCGGCGGCGCCGATGTCTGGATAGTTTCTTAGGAGATGAATAGGTCCAAAAGCGTACCATAGCCCCAAATGACACAAGGCCCCGCAGTACAGAGGAGTCGGGGTCAAGATAGATGGCGCCAACATGGGAGTATTCTTCAAACGGCCGCGTCGGGTTTAGTGCAGCCATGTTCCGAGGAACCTGGCCATTTGTCTTGGAGTTGATTGTGCGCAGAGGTTCAAGGATGGAGGCCAGGGGATCCCATGCCTGGACAAGCCCATCGCTCCCGCCGTGAACAAGATACAGAGCGTTGAGAGCGACGCTCGTGATTTCAGGCGAGTGGGTTTGGATAATGCGCACCGGGGCAACCAACTCGGTCTGGCTGTCGCGGATATCCCATACAATGACCTTGCCTACATCAGTCCCAACCGCTATGTAACGGCCTCTATAGCCAGGGATGTCATTCGGGGATTGGGGAGTGAATCCGTCGGGGTGCCCCGGGGCAGCCCCATTGATTGCAGCATTGACGTCTTCAGCAAAGGTCGTAATGGCGTATTTAGAAGCGTCAATGGCAGAAGCAGTAATCTTAGTCTGACAGAAGTCTCTGACAGCAAACTCTGTCCGCCCCCAAAGATCGGCGTCGGAGACATCCATTGGCTGCTGAAATGTCCCGCTCGTGATTGGGGCAAAAAGCCCAGATGCGGCCGCGCAACTTCGGACATACCGAGTAACGGTCGGGCTCTGCTGGTCTGGACCATACCCGCAATCAATGACCAAAACAGTCTCGCCACGTCTATTGGCATCATCATTGGCAAAGTCAACCTCCAGACGCCGCCGCATGTCCCAGCCCAAGAACCTGTGGCGGAAGTATAGAGGCCGGCGGCTCAAAAAGGTCTCGATTTTGCGAGCAGCCAAGATGCGATCTGCCTGTGGAGCAGACATATCAAGATTAGGAGGTGGCGTTTCTTCGGGCTCCTCGGGTTGAATACCGAGCAGAGAAGGCCGTGCCACACGCCGAGTTTCTTCGATGAGATGCCACTTTGCTGACAAGCCCGAGTACCATTTATTTGCTACGTCCAGATGTTTGGCATAATCCGTCTTGGGCGTGGGGCCCTGCTTTAGGTAGTATACTTCGCCAAGGGCATTGAGAACCACTGCCCATACTCTTGCGGCAGACTTGCGTTGCAGACTATAGTTGTCGTCGATTTTCAAGCCAATGATGGGGACGCCGGGACACACAGCCCAGCGAGCTGTCATCTCACCACGGGAGAAATGGACGCCCGTTGCGAGAGAGCTACCCCCGACTGAGTACGCCGTGACAATGCCTAAAGTAGAGCCGGTTACCATGCCAATCATAGCTTCGGTACTGGACAATATCTCGGTGTTCTTGGCCATCCAGGTAGCACTGATGCCTTCCGTTGAGTGGGGGACGCGAGGGAGTTCAGCAGGATGCTCTTGGATGTCGTTAGCTCCAGTCCAAAGATAGCAAGTACGGCGCTCTATGCGCGAGCGATAAAACGGGCGCCCTCCCGGACATCCCTCGCCGGCAATAAAGCCAAATGGCTCGCTGACGTCCATGACGTTCGGAACAGCAGCATAGTCTTCGCCCAGTCCATACAGAGACATCATTGGAAATACTCCCTCCACTTGAGAAACCATCAAATGATCATCGACGCCCCCTGCCTCTACCTTCCCAGTGTCCAGCTCGCCCACGGACGTCACACCCATATTGCTGACCCCGTGTATGGATCGAGGGCCCTTGTTTCTATCCTCAAAGACTGCGTGCAGGTGAGTGACCAACCAAGGCAGTTTTGTGTTGAACGTCAAGACAGCATTGCTCTTTTTGTTTGAGCCCCTGCTACGAGACGAGGACCCCATCGAGTGGGCCCCACCGCCAGGCCGGCCACGCAGCAAGTTACGGAGAAGCCGTGTGCGCAGCATATATTCAGTGCGCCACGTAGCCAGCGCTGTGATGCGAGCGAAGCGCGGAATGATAGATTGAGCGGGTTCGACGTTTCGGGCGTGGGCCTGGGAGAAGCGCATGAGAGACTGACCGGCGGGGAAAAATCGCGAGAATCCAAGACGCCATGCGTGGTGAGCGGACATGAGGTTGTTGAAACGGCGCGATACCAGGACAATGGATGCCTGGGACTCTGCATCGAGATGCGAGACGATAAGAATCATGATTTCTACAGAAGTGCAGCCAAGTCAGTAGGAATACACACGCCAATGCGGAAGAGAGACTACTGCGAAATAAACAAAACATACCAACCGGGAGCTCTTCAAATTTTACAGCATTAGGATTGGCGGGCAGCTCTGGCTGCTTGCCCTGTATCCTAGAGCTTTTGGTTTCCTTTCCTGGCTGGGAAGCTGCCAGTCGCTCGTACTCTGCGATTCGGGCTCCGCGAGACTGCTGGCTATAGGAAATGTGGTTGTTTCCGTGGACGTGTTCATTGGAGTGACGGCCGGTGATGCCACAGAGATAGTTTTGGAAGGCCGTTTCTAGCTCATCCGAATCACCTAGGTGGTTGTCTTCCCGAAACTGGGATCCAGGACTGAGTCCAGGACTGGCCCCGAGGCTGGAGCTGGAGCAGGAGCCGGAGCAGGAGCCAGAGCTGGAGCCAGAGCTGGAGCCAGAACTAGGATTGGTAAAGAGTGGATCGTGGTGAGCGAGGCGGTGGCCATCTTGATATGGCAGATGTTGCTGTGGCGAGGAAGTGATTCGCAATGATTGTTGAATGGTTTGCGGAGGCTCAGGTTGCATAAAGGCGCAGAGATGACGGGAAACTATGAAATACTGTAAGGGTAGACTAGGCCTGTGCGATTGTATGTTTGCACAGTCAAAGTCAAGAAGCGAATTGGCAGTGTAGTGTAGCTTATGGGCAGAGAAGAGAGGGCGTTGCAGGGCAAAGAGGGGAAGATTTATACGGTAATATCCTAGAAAGAAGAAAGTGGAGGGAATGGTCAACGAGAAGCGAGGGTTAGAGCAAGCAGTTTTGGTGCTGGGTTAGGCTCTATAGATATGTATCTTGGCTAGCAGGCCGATCTAAGATAGAAGCTTGTTTTTCACGAGGGTGACGATGATGATGCTTGATGACTGATGATGATGATTGCTAGCGTTTAGAGTAGTGTGATTTGGGCTGTTTAGCCGGGGTTTAGCCCCGTATCGACGGTGGGGCATCGCCAGCTGTTAGAGAATGACAGACCCAGCCGAACGGGCCACAAAGAACAAAGAAGAAAACATGACAAATAAGGGTTATAAAGATAGAATAGGGTTATTATGAGCAAAAGGAGATTTCCGCGGAGACTAAGGAGGAGACAAAGCCTAGAATTCTACAACTACAGACGGGCTGAGCTAGGCCAGAGTCGTATGTGATTGACTGCTAAGCTGGAAAGAAAAAGAAAGCACAAGACATTCAAATACTGGGAATTCGCACGTGGTCACCTACCGTACTACTATCAGAGTGCTTTGGGTATTCCATAAATTCCACAAGCTATGGTCGTATGTGCTGATACGATGGACAGATGTCAAGAACTATATCATCGCATTTGTAAAGCTTTCAGCGAGTAGACAGGGAAAGGAAAGAAAAAAGAAGCAATTTGAATTATTAATATCTCTGGATGCAACGTCCGAGGCAAGGGAATAAGACGGGCAAAGGCGTTCTCGTACGAGAGAGAGATATTAAGGTAGACTGAAGTGTTTGAGTTTTTTGTTTTAATTTTTTTTGGCGATGCTTGCTAGGAGATCAAGGGTTTGGACGGGAGGTAATAGGAAAGGGGGGGGGTAGGCCTGGGCAGGTTACCCCGTGCGGTGGGTGTGCTGGAATACAAAGAAAGCTCTTGTTGGTAGCTGGGGGCGAGGAAATTCCCGGGACCAGGAATAGATAGATGGGTTGGATTGATGGATGGGTGGATGATGGTGGGAGCAGGCCAGGGAGGAGAGAAGAAAAAGTAATAAGGACTGCAGAATGGGCTTGGGAGATGGAGAGACAGAGACAACGCAGCCCAGCCATGGGGGGGGGGGCCTTGGGACTGGGACTTGGGCCCTGGAACGACAACGCCAAGACATGAAGAAGATGAGCGTATTATCTCCACTATGATGCGTCTAACTGGTCAACGTTGCAGTCGGTTACCAAGAACGGTAGTAAAAGAGGAGACGACACGCAAGGCAGGGAGGGGATTTGTGGTGGGTTGTTAGTGGTGCGTGCATGGGGGAGGGGGGAGAGAGAGCGAGAGGCAAGCCAGAAAGACAGGACAGGAAAAGACATTATTTCTCAAGCCTTCGGCCTGTATAGCTGCATTGCGTTGTGCAATAGTGTGGCCGCCCCTGTACGTATCCCTGTCTTGACGAAATGCACGATAGCAAAACGCCGGCCTGTTTAGCCTAGAGCTTGAAGAAAGTTGCTTTAGGATCTGCTCTTCCGACCTGTCCTCTGGGTTACAGGTTGTAGCGCGGGGGCAAAGGAAGATGAAGAGGATGGGGATAGAAAGCAAAAGAAAAGCTAAACGGGCAGCTGCTGTGCGGCTGGCGAGCTGGCATGCTGGCGTCTTGGTGCCCTAGTATATGGGCAAAGTTAGCGATACAGGTCATATGCGGGCATCGTTTGATAATCGTGATTCCAGTAGACGTTAAATATATTCAAATCAAGCCAAATCAAACAGTACACGTACACATACTGTCTGCTATGCTATCCCTGCCCTCACCGCATTAGGCCCCCCCCCCCCCNCCCCCCCCATTGCCCGCTCTTTCGTCCACTGTTTCTGGTCTATATTCCACAACCGGTAGCTAAACAAGAAGCCCCCGCCCATGTCATCAACGGTGGCCTTTGTGCATTGCTGTTTCAATTAGGCCAAGGGTGAGGCCGAAAAAAAGGCCGGTTGTGGCACTAGGGTCTTTAACCCGACAAGCAGATAACAGCAAAGCACACCGGGATCTCGGCTTCGTAGGGCCGACCAGGCAGATGGCGCACGCAGCTACTAGCAGGCTGCGAGATTTACGGAACGTACAGAGGAAGAGAGTTGAACGGTCATTTCCCCGGGGGAATGGCGGCGGAGAGGCGAGTTGCTGAAGTGCTCGTACACTCGTAGTTTGTGACGATGTGTCTGGGCGGCTAGTCCAGTCGTGCGTTTTTTGGGGCAAATTACACACTTAGTGCTTCAGTGTTATTGTGTGTGTCAACAGCATGCATCATTATATTATATCCTGGGCGTGGAAACTGTGCTCAGGGGAGTAGACGTTAAATATATTCAAATCAAATCAAATGTACCCGGAGGAAAGGAGAGCCCTATATTCGGCTTGGTAATAAGGGAGGGGGCAGAGTGCAAGAGACGCAGCACGCAGACGGAAAAACATGCAAGCAGAAAGAGACATAATGATACGAAGAAATAGACAGGTGCCCCATGTTTTTTGTGCTCTGTGGATGTACACATAAGTACACATGTGTACATGCTTACTTTACTTGGCCTACCCCCCTTTTCTCTGGAAACGTGGGCCAGAAACAGACGAGAAGAGCTAGAACACACAAACACACACCACACACGCATACACTCACACACATGTAGACATCTGCTGACATGCAGGTTAACCGCTGCTATTATGACTGCCTGATTCCCAAGAACTTGGCCTCGGTCTTTGTGCATTTATGCATGTGTTTGACGCTGGGAAATAGCGCCGGAAACGAGCTGTGGATTGTGGACGGAGCAGAGCACAGCTGAAGTTGCAAGTAGCAGAGGACTGTGCTATTCCAAGTACGCTGTGCTTAGTGCAGCGGGCGTAATACAGGCTGTAGTACAATGCGCACTAACTAGTATGCATGTGTACACTGCAGCATAGCACATAGCTGCAGCTGCTAGTGCCCTAGTGCTGTCTAGGTCTTGGTCTTAGTGCTTCCAGCCCTGAGCTTGGGCGCGTGAGTGCTGTAATGCTGCGTGCTTGTAGAGAGTGGTAGCGCCCTGTAGCTGCTGTTAAAACTGCCCGGCTTATACGACAAGACAGGCTAGTAAGGGCTGCCTGCACACACAAACCGCTGTCTCCTTCTCTTATCTTCTCTCCTATCCTCCCCCTCCCCTGCTCTGCCTTTGCAAAGAAAAAGAAAAAAGAAAAAAAAACAAAGAAAGAAAGAAAAAAAGAAAGGGAACAAAAACAACAGCGCCCTGCCTCTCTATGGGCCCATTGTCAAGCGGGATGTGGTGCCGGCTTTCCGTGGGAACGCTTTACGTCCAACACAGACACGGACACGGACACAGACACAGACACAGACACAGACACAGACACAGACACAGACACAGACACAGTCACAGTCACAGTCACAGTCACAGTCACAGTCACAGTCACAGTCACAGTCACAGTCACAGTCACAGACCAGACAGACACAGACGTATATCCGTGGGCGGTATTGCAGACAGAGGCGTTCGACGTGTGTTCTGCCGCAGCCAGCAGCTCGGGGCGTCGAGAGGTTTGAAGGGGAGATGGTGAGTCTATAAGACCCGAGCCAGAAGATGGATAGACACGACAAGACAAGAGGGCGCACGTCCACTATGGCATGTTTGCTGTCCATTCATGTCCTTCTGTTCTGGTTCTGCCTCTTGGCTGGGTGTCCTTGTCATTGTGCCCTGGCTTGTCTTGCATGTTCCTCTGTGCTCGTATTCCCTGGATGTAAGCTTGGTTCGTAGGGAGAGAAGCCACCTCCCTCCCCTTCTCTTGGGCTCTCAGATATGGAGACATTGCAGACATGGTAGGTAGACATACAGATGTGTAGATGCAGACATACAGACGCAGTCGCAGAACGAAAAACGCAGAATGCAGACATGTGGGAGTACGCATGTAAGAATAGACACTTAGGTGTGCACCCATATGTGCGCATAAGCATATACATATACATTATATATATGTACATACACGCATACACACATACGTACTCACTCACTCACACACGCAGTGCCGGCTTTTGTCTGCGATAAATCCCGCTTTTTATCGACCTATCCCCCAGACCACACCCTGTGCAGCCCGGAGCCCAAGCCCCAGCCTTTGTTCTTCTTTGGGACTTGGCTCTGCTTTCTTCTCTCGCTTCTGCTGTGTTTGGAGAAGACAAGCTCCAGGCCAAGGGCAGCTTTTGTTTTATAATAACCTTGTAGGCCATCTCTTCTGGCTCTACTGCTTCTTGTCGTGTCTTCTTCCTCCCCCCCCCCCTTCCTGCCTTCTATTATTTACAATAATAATTATTATTATTGTTCTTATTATTATCATTATTATCATTGTCATCATTTTTCTTTCTTCCTTTTTCTTTTGGCTGATATTTTCTTTTGGTTCTCTTTTTCGATACCTTCTTTCTTGTGTTTGCCATCGACTCGTATGTTGGGGCGTCGTCCAGCTTCACCTTCGGCCATTATTGTCGTGAGACTTACCGACGTGGGCAACAAGCACTAGTCTATATCCTCCCTTTTTGTTGTACACATAGGCAACTGTTCGCAGCAGCAAAAACCAAGCAGTGTCACTCCTTCACTACCAAAATAAAAGAGGCCGATCAACACCCAGCCCAGTCTATCGCCATATTTCTATTTCCATCCTTTCCTCCGGCATGAACCCAGACGATGCCACCAAGCCCAAAAAGGGCCTGGGCAGGGCTCTCGCTCGTATCAAGACCGTCTTGAAGCGCGCCGCCGCTGATAAACGACGATCCGTAGCCGGCCAGTCCGATGCCTTAGCGTCTCCATCTCAGCCACAGCCGCAGACACTGTCTTATCCGCAACCGCCATCTGAACCCCAGCTCGAGAACGACCTGACCCAAGAACCGACTGCCGCCGCCGCATCAGGAGACGACGACCTGCACGTTGCTTCTGGCGCTGCTACTCCGTATGCCATTCCCGACCCTCTGTTTCTGTTTCTGCTTCTGTTTCATTCCTTTTTCTTGTCTCACCCTGTCTTACTAACCCTTCTTCTAGCAAACCTTCGTCTCCGCCTGCCCCCGCATCCGCCGGCCTCCCCGTCAGCCGTGTCGCCCGCAGCCAGATCTACGAGGAGCGGGCCAAGGGTATTGCCGACAAGTTCGGCCTGAACATCAAGTCCGTAGGCGATGGCTACGTGGCCAGCGGCGAGGCTCTGCGTGTCGAGAAGCCTATCCGCATGCGTGTGCACCGTACCTGTCACGTTTGCTCTGCTTCATTTGGGGCCACCAAGGAATGTCTGCAGTGCCACCACATCCGCTGCCGAAACTGCATTCGCCACCCGCCTGAGCAGAGCGAGGCTGAGCGCGAGGCAAACCGCGAGCGAATCAAGGTTATTATTGCCGAGCGAGACAGCGGCGGCCGCAACGGCGGCGTGATTGCCATAGACTGGAACGCCGCAGCCGAGAATGAGGCCGGGATCACCAGCTACAAGAACCTGCTGCTCAACACTCCCAGCAAGGTTCCCGGCGCTCCTGATCTGGTATACAAAAAGACACGCCAGCGCGTGCGCCGCACTTGCCACGAGTGCAAGACGCAGTTCCGTCCGGGCGTCAAGATTTGTGGTGGCTGCCAGCATGTGAGATGTACCGATTGCCCGCGTGACCCGTAAGTAACTGTCCTCTAACCTGCAGCCCCTTGTTCCCTTTTTTCTCCGATTTACTTCTGTGTGCATATGTTCGCATTGCTAACCTGCTATCTCACTTGCAGTGCTAAAAAAGACAAATACCCCTTTGGCTACCCCGGCGATGTCTTTGGCCCCTCGGCCATCCCCGTTCATGGCTGCCACATGTGCAAGGCCATGTTCCCAGCTGGCGCCGCTGACGGCGTTGAATGCGCCAGATGCCAGCACGAAAAATGCACCGACTGCCGTCGTTTACGGCCCCGCAAGGTCGAGCCCGAGCTAGACCCGGCGCTGGTACGCTCTGTCGAAGAGAAGCTCAAGGCGCTCAACGTTAGCGACAACAAGGTTCGCGGTGCCGAGGACAGGTCTGCTGCTGCTGCTGCCGCCGCTAGCACATACGGTGTCGGCGGCAAACGACCTGTTAGTGCGAGCGGAAGCGAGCTCGAGCGCTACAACTAGACACGAATAAGCGCTCAAGTACCTTGATTCCGCCTCTTGCCTCCTCTTTGCCGCCTCCCCTCCCTCCCCACGGTCTTAGCTGTGCGCGGTGGTGCAGCAACCAAAAAGTCTGTCTTTTCCTGCGCTCCTGTCTCTTGGCTCTTTCATCGCTGTTTGTCTCCGCCTCGTAGTAGTCTGTCTTGGTATCCCTTCCCTCTGACTGGGCTTGGTTTTTGTGATTTCTTGTCTTTTCTTTCATGACCATCTGCTTTTTTCTGGCAGCTTCTACAAGCGTTTCTTTCTGGTTTTCATATCGTCTGGGCTGGCTTACTCTAGTTGTTCTGTTTCTCGTTCTTTTATTTTTTTTATTTTTTTTCCCTTGGGTCTGGTTACATAAATATTCGTCTATTGCCGTTGTCTTG
>MKGM01000253.1:0-35059 GCA_002018265.1 Ceratocystis harringtonii | reverse complement strand
AAAAGTAAAAAAAAAAGAAAAGAAAAAAAAAAAAAAAAAAAAGGGGGGGGGGGGGGGGGAAAACAACTAACTCTCCCTCTTGCAACCCTCGGGGTACCTCTGAGGTCTGGTGCCTCCCTTCTTCTGGGCTGCTGGAGGACGACGCCTATGGCACTGATAAGCGGGTTTCATTCTTTACTTCTTTGTCTCTGTCTTGGATTTTGATAATGAGCTGTAGAGCCTTAAGGCCGCACTTGCCCAACTTTGAGGATAACCTCATCGTTGACGCGCCTCCTTTTCACGATCACCAGCTCCTCATCGCCGCAACACCACTCCAACTCAAGAAGTTCATCTTTACGCTCAGCACTGGATTTTGAAAGTTTACATTATACATGACTTTTCCTTTCCACTTTCTTCTTTTTCGTTTTTGTGCGGTTTTCCTAGGCTGCACTGGACTCTGCTCGTCTTGTTTTCGTCATATTCATGACTTCAGGAAGCGCCGTAGGGGGAACGAATGTCTATTGGGAAGTTGGAGGTTAGTCCCATTTCTGGGCTTAGGGTATATCTGGTGATTTGCTTTTTCTTTCTTCTCTTTTTGCTTCTCAAGATTATAGGATGAAGGCGAGTAACAAGCTTGTTTGGGAGCATACGTGCTTATCCTGTCCGAAACCTGTGGTCAGCTTTGCAGAGGGTTAATTCTGTCCGGTAACCAATCCGGCGTCGTTTTATTCCCGTGATTCCAGTAGTTAATGAATAAATTTCAAAAAAAAACAGCCCCCAAGTAGAGAACATTGAACACAAATCAAATTAATAAAAGCCCTGGTCGGTGCGTTCCTGTGCTTCGCCAATATAGAGGCCACTCCAACGAACATCGGATACCTACAGTATCAGATGGTAGCAGAGGTGATCCAGCTATCAGCCAGCCCATATCCTGCAATCAACTGACAGGCCATATCACCGGGCATCAAAAGTATGAAGCCAATGTGGTAACACGACAAAAATAAAGCCATCCCGTTATTGATATTACACTCGCCTCTCACTCTCACTCTCGCGCCTCCCTTTCGCCGTGTCTACCGTGAGCCTAAGCACCCGGCTCACTCTCCCCTGGTCTTCCGTTGCTTTTCTTACAACTTCCGTTACAGTAAATCGCTGGCCTTCAGTTACTGACTGCATGATGTATTTTTGGAAAGACGACAAGAGAACAAAGAACGGCAAAAAACAAGGGAAAGAGTCTGAGGGTTGCCCAAAAGGGAAGAACGAATCTCTTCGAACCACATTAACAGAGTACCCCCTTCGTCCCCCGTTGCGAATCCGCGGCAGCTCATTGGCTCACAGTACGACTATAAGACTACCGACGAGCCTAGATTCCAAACCCAAAACAACAATAAGAGCATAGTGGGCATCGAAAGCAACCACAACAAGCATAGCATTAATCAACGTATATAAGAGTAAAGATTGAATATAGACAGACAAAAAGTCCGGCGCCGTTTGAATTTCGCCGGGAGATGGGGAGGGGGAGGAAGGAGGAGAAAGGAAGAGAGAAGAAGCCAGGGGAAGGGGTAGGTTTGGCTTGTTTGTACGTGACGATCAATCTGCTTTTCCTGCTCAAACCTTTGCCTTTGCCCTTGTCTTGACCCCCTGTATTACCCTTGTTGCCTCCCCCATGTTATTGTTCATGGCCACGTTGACCCTCCCGCCTTCGACTTTGCGACCTCGCAAACCTAACTTGGACCCTTTGTTTTAGATTTCTATAAGCGATGTAGGCTTTAGCCCCAAGGCTCAGTCGCTAGCTAACTACCATTCTATCCCTCTCCCCTCCCTCAATCGATCGATCTTTTGCATCTAGTCGCTTTTTATTTTCCCTTCAGTTCCTTTATTCATGCCAGCCTGTTTATTCTATCTTCCCTCCCCATGCTTGCTATTGTTTTATCATACCTAATTGAGTAGACCGGTGTTCTAAAGGGGAATAAAATTAATAAAATAATATCATAGTTGTTGGGATTCTTGGACCCCGTAATTTAGCCCTCGCAGACAAATTATGACTGATTTCTGCTTGGATGGCTTGTTTTTCTTCCTAGGGGACACAATGTTGAGCTAATAAAGCGAGCAGTGCATCAACTGCGCGACAAATCAGCTTAGTCCGGACGCTCTATAGCCTTATTACCACCCCAGCTGTCCCATTCTTCTGCCCGTTCGTCTCGTTGTTTAGCTCGCTGACTTGGCTGTTGTTCTGCCGCATTCTTATCTCCCGGTCGGTCATGGTCAAACAAAAGAGAGAGAACTTAACGAGTCTGGTAAGTTCCGGTGTCGGACTAGACTATTCCTGCAAGTAAAAGCGGCTATGGAGATATCATGATTTGCTGAAATTATGATTATTTCGTCTGAAGATGATGAACGTCTCTCTCCCCCCCTCTCCCCTCCCCCCTCCTCCTCCTTCTCCTCCTCCCAATAAAAAGAGAAAAAGCCTGCTTTGTTGTTTTTTAAGCATCAGTGCAGGTGCATGCACCCCAGTCTTCAGACAACATAGCCATCGACAGCAATAAGGTGCATACACTACACTCAAAATCACGCCAATGCTACTGCGAACTTAAACTTACAGCATACAATAAACTATATCTGTGTGCCTTCATATTTAGCTTGTGGTGCTGAGAGCTGGTGGGTGGGTTGTTGGAGTGCTACAGTGTGTGATGTTCCACCCGTACCAAAGTATACTGCCGTACGTACAGACCACCCACCTCCAAACTTGTCGCAGTCCCAAAAATAAGCTTCAGGGTTTCCTATAACTTGCAATAGAAGGTGTTTAGTTTTTTATTGGGTGGTTGTGGTGGTGTGGATAACCAGGGGACTTCCATGCTTGACATGTTCTATAATGCTTAGTTTCTCTTCCGAGTCAAAACATGACCTGAAGACGCACATGCCCTTAAGGCGCAGCGGGCTTGGGCGTATCCTCGGGCAAATATATCCAAGTCTTTTTGTTGCTTTGTTGCCAGAACTCGCCCTTGAGGCCTTAACTGTGCACACAGAGCAAGGGGGTTTCCATTACCAAGTGAAAACCGAATAAGCCCAGGATTGCAAAGGTACGCTTGTTTGCGGCTAGACACGGACGGCTCCTCGACCGGACTCAAAGGGAGCAACGTCTCACCCATTAACCCTTACAAGACAGCGTCGCAAAGGTCAGCTTTGCCCAAGATTCATTCAGGCTAAATATGCACAAGTCGTGTCATGTCAGAGTCAGCAGCTAGCAGGCATGTTGGGTTGGCCATGCGGAAGTATCCAGAGCATACGCGCAATACCATAAAGCTTGGGCGAAATATATAAAACACTCCTGAGGGATAGCTTGAACTAAAACGGCTTCTTTTGCGAGCTTCTAGATTTATCCTTAGTCATGTCAAAAAATGAGGGTTTGTAGGATTTATGTCACTTCCTTCCCCCTCCCTCCCCTTCTACGTACTTATTTATGATTCTAGGCGCCTACCAGGCCAGAACAGTGTAGTAAGGATCAGCACCTTGCGCTAAAGGGAATAAATTACTTTATCACTTTTGAGCTAGTTAGAGACCAAAAAAGCAAGAAAAGAAAGTAAAAAAAGTAAAAAAAGAAAAAACTCATACGGAAAAAAATTACGAATAAATAAAATAAGGCCCGTTGTTCTGTTTGTTCCCTTGTAGACCAACTCCATCGTCAGATTACACATTTTTAGCACCATCTATCAGATCTTGATGCTAAACTGCCCTCTCACGACAACTAGGCCCGCTGGATAGTTGAAAAAGAAACAGAAAAAAAAAGGCCCGTATTTTTCGTGTTGGGCTGCCTGTTTGAGCTTGCCCAAGTCTGCTCTAGCATCTCAGATGTTGCACCGTGTCTTCCGATTGACGGCTATAACGAGCTTCCAGCCCGAAGGGAGAAGGGACCCACTGCGGGCCAGCCAATATAACCCTTGTCATAAGGATCCGTTAATCCTTGTACAGTGATGTAATGATTGAAAAGACATGCGCGCAACATAAAGCGCGTATGCAGTACCACTATTAGTTTATGTACTTGCTGTGCTATACTCGAGTACAGCCATGTACTTGTGTGCGTTTTCGAATCACACGCGCCTGTCTTATTCCCAGCGAGAGCGCGAACTGCTTTCGAACAACACGTGGAATATCTCCAACAATCATTTGGTTGATGTGTCTGAATCTACTGACAGCAAGAAAGGAGGAACGATGTGTACAGAAAATATAGGACATCTGAGTCTACTAGCAAGCGGGGGTTACTTGATCGGGTTGTGAGGGGAGTGGAGATATGACTGGCGCATGACTTTGGTACTCGGGGTCCACTCGTTTGGCTTGTCTTGTTACTGCATACGTACCCAAAGACTACACTACGAGATAGCATGGCCTGGAGATGCATGAATGCCCTCACCGACTGCCTAGGTAAAGGACATCCGTAGATGGCTGGACATGTGCCATAGACGTAAAACCCATGAAACAAACACCAAGTTCCTATGAATGAGTGAAGGGACACAACCTCCTCAAACAAAAAGCCACTGAACTGAGAACACGGGATATTAAACATCGGGGTGACTGGCGCTGACCCAAAAAGGGAGCCAAGAAAAGCAGCCAGCAGAGATGAAAAAGAAAAGGAAAAAAAAGAGGGGTAAGACGGGATAGTGAGACAGAACGGAGCGCGTCTCGATTGCAGATATGTCTCTACCCTCACTGTTTAGAGTGACGTCAGCTTTGCCCCAAGGCCCTCAGGATCACAGACAGGCTTCAGAATGGCGTCAGCTTCCTCAGCTGGCCACTATTATTGCTCTGCTGGCTCTTTAGTGAGTCTGGCTATCTACCAGTCAATCTGTTCGCAGCTGTCCTCTACTGACTTCGACACAGCTACACTACTGCCCAAATAGGCTACGTGGGTTCCACGGCCAGTCGTGCCTGGTGCACACAGAGGCAGAGCTATAGTGCTATGAACGGGCTCAACTCGCATCATTCGGGCTCAAAGGAAAACGAAATGACGGCAGGAGTAATCATGGTGGATTGGGGATGGTTTCCTTTCGATGAGGGTGTTTCTGCCCTCTGGACTGGACTGGATGGTCACTTGGCCATGTTCTGCGCTGTTGCTTTATCTGGGCAAGTAATTTGGGCTTTAGATTGTGACTAGATCTATATAGGAAGGAGTCAAGTATGTGGATGGAGAAGGAGGGCGGGTTATTCAGGAAGTGGGGGGAAAGCGCAAACAGAAGAGGGCTTTGAAGCCCTGATTCTCTCCTCGTCCTGCTCACGATGCTTGCTGGCCCTTTTGTTCTATCCCACAGGTTTGGCAAATCGCATTTTATTAGTGATATCTTAATCATCAGCCTTGTTTTAATGCTTTATTCCCTCCCTCATTTTCTTCTTTTTCCTCCGTGGGTGGGCGTGTGTTATTGTGTGTCCAGGTCTGTCTACTCGCCTGTCTTACCACGAACGTCTCCTTTATGCACTCTACTTTCCTGGTAGCGTCCCATGTCGGATTATAATTTATTTAGTCCGAATGATATATAATATTTTTTTTCCGTTCTTTTTTTCCCACTAATCTTTCATTCAATCTAGCATCTTACTTGCTCATCACCTTAGAATAGCGCCGAGATGGCCTTTCCATTTTTATTATCCTCATTTGATCGTTTGCCCAACTTTCCCTTGACTTCGTGGCTCTGGGGCCCTACATTTCAGCTCCATCCAGACGGAACAATTTAGGCCAAGCAAACAGTCTGCTTCCTATTAGTTGGTGACTTTTATGCCATCATTTTTCGTGGGGTTCCTGTCTTCTGCCTCCATTTTCGACCATTTGCATGCTTGGTTACTATGCGCTGCAGCCTGATGTCGGAGTGCGTGAATAATTAGCAGTTTGGCCGCTACAAGTGATAGCATAGAAGCTTCGAGGTAGGATAAGTCTCCGACTGTACGTACCGTACTGTAAGTGTATTTCCTGGCTTGCAAGTTTCCATTTGCTATTCCCCTCCCTGTCTTCTTCCCAAATCTCCAAATTCCTCCAGTCTTAGGGTCTAACTCCATACTTATGGCTGAAAGCTAGCATGTAATGCTGGCGCACGTATGCACCCCGAGTTTTATGTTTGTACATGGACTTATAGCCTCACCTACATGCCTATTCTACCTGTCTCTCCTTTCTTTGCCATACGACAAATAATCCCAAAGCCTTGCTTGCTAAACTTCCCGATGATCTGTCTCAAATACCGCTTTTTTTCCACACTGCTTCTATCGTCCTTCTCCCTGTAGTAGTCCCACTTCTATTACTTATCATGGGTACAATTCATGTGCTGCTATTAGTGATCCTACACGAACGAGCCAACTCAGTGCAACTAACTCTTAGTACTAGGCCGGCCGAAATCTCTCAGAAAAGGCTAACCTGTGCGACGACGGCATGAATTTGCACCTAAAGCTCCAGACCTGCACTTATGCAGGCAGCGCTGTCATTTGCACTCCGGATTTGAATTCGGGGACGCAGAAGGCGTTGCTGCAATTTCTAGACAGTGGCTTGCTAGAGGGAGGCTTGCTGGCAGAGCCCAGTGCCATTGCGAGTGCTACAGCGGTTAGAGTACTGGACAAAGCAAATCGTCTCCGACGATAACCCAACATGTAAGACTTGTCGAGTGCAAGACACGTACACGCCGCAGGATTTGAAGCTATTTGGCTCTGTGGTGGTACTGAGGCCGAGGCTTATTAATTGTATGTACGCTCACTGTGTTTTTTCTTCTATATTCTTAGCAAGGAGTATACCGACCAAGACTACTCCGTAGGCATGGGGGTAAACAAGTCTATCCGTACCCCTCTGGCAAGCCAAACAACGGTTGGACTTTCTTGCTCTTCAGCGTTGTTTTCTCATATCACCATCTCCCTGCTTTTATTTTTATTATTTTTACTTACGATTTATTGCCCTTGAATTTATCATCTTTTTTTTCTTTTTTTATCTTTTTCTTTTTGGTATTCTGTTTCTACCAGGATAAATTAACCATCATCCCCTCTCTTAATCTTCTCTTGACCCCCTCTATCCGACGAGTCACCCCTTCACTTCTCTACACACCCTAGTTGACCACCCCCCCCCTCATCATGCAGCGCTATAGAAGATAACAAGAGCAAAAAAAAAAGTCCTGTGCAATAAGTGCAGATGAAAAAACCGGCAAGCCTATAGGCACCAGCCCGGCAATCTTACACTTAACCAGCACAAACAAATAGGTTGTGACTCGGGGCATGGCAATCTGTGTGTAAATACTTCCTTGTTCCCCAGTCCATATCGTCGTGTGAGTTTTATCCGTCCCTCCATCGTCTTGCTTTTCCTTTTTTTTTTTTCTATACCCTCCGCAGCTTTTCTCTTTACTTGCCTACTTCGTTACTTTTGTCGAGAGTCCTGTTTTCTATCAAAGGCGTGCACTAACTCGTGTCAAGTAACACATACAACCACTCATACAGAGCCCAATACTTCTCGTTTTCCCAGTACTTTCTTTCTTTATTTTTTCACCTGTCGCCGTATAGGTCTGCTGTACTTCTGGATAGTTCCCCCATCTTCAAACTGAACTTGCCAACCTTGGTGAATTCACCGTTCTCTCCCAATCCGGCACACAGTTATCACAGACTGACAGCGCTGCTTCTCTTGCTCTGTGCTTCCTTGTCCTGCTTTTCAGTCGACACAACTAGAATCACAAAATCGCTGCTTCTTTCACGTCCCCACGAGCCTTGCTTTCAATAGACTCTATTGAGTTGGACTTCTATCGACAACACAGCTTGGGTAAGTCGATGCCTGTTTTTTCCTTACGCTTTGCTTCGGCTGTGCCTATATCACGAACCAAGTCCCCGTTTCCCATGAGCCCCGTTTGTATGCTCTTTGATCCTACACTGAAAAAAAAGCATCTTTTCCTCACTGCAACATCCTGTTCCCACACTTGCTCACAGCAACTTTGACACCGGCGTTTTGTTACCCTCTCCACTTATACCACCTATACGCCCCCTTCTACTCCCCCCCTCTACTTCTACCCACACCTGCTGCCAAGCTTTTGCCTCTTTACCCGATCCCCCCCCTTCTTCTTTTTTCCTTGTCCTTCCAGCTCTTGGCTTCATACTTCGTTCACATCTTCTATTTATTTGCTTATCACCCACACCTTCTTTTGCTTTTTGTATATTGTCTTGATACGCATAGCCTTTCCTTTCCCCAAAGGAATTTCTTGTGCGCATACAAGTCAAAGTTAGCATCCACCTCTGATACAAATACCTAAAGTCATCCTGGCCTTTTGATCCTAATATTGGCCTCTGTATCATCGTCACCCTCATCCATACATCTCTTTGAACCCTACATAATCAGTGTGTGACGGTCAGATTCTGATCCTTCCTCTCTCGTTGGTACTCTAGATCTCCCGAACAGACTCTTGCTCCTTTTGAGCCTTGTCACTACTATTTGTTTCTACACGAAATATTTGGATTATAGCCTTGCAGCTATACACAATCACCTGGTAGAAACTGGCTCTGGTGTTGCTTCGCTTGCGATGCCTTCTTCACCGCAAAGACAACTACAGATGGAACCACAGCCGCAGCCACAACCCCGGTTCCACTCGTCTTCGAATCTTCAACTACCACCCCAATATCAGCGATCGTCGCAGACTCCAAACCAGCTACAGCTCCTGCTGCAACCGGACTTTCAGTTCCACCCACAGACGCAGCCATCTCTTCAGCTGCACCCGCAACCTCAATCGCAACAGACTCCCCAAGAGTCGCGCCAAATACAACAGCGCCAGATCTGCCAGCCCCACCAAGCCCGGGAAGCCCGGCCAATTCAGCAAGTCCAACATGACATACCGGGTCAGCAGGCAGCGCAAGCCCACAGACAGTTGCGGCGCTTGTCGCAAAGTCATAACCAAACAACTCAGCAAGGGATTCACTCTTTTGATGATACCCAGGAGGAGGCTAGCCGTATCGCAGATGACCCCATTGATCCATCTATGATAGACCAGTCGTCACTTTCAAACAAAGCAGGTATGTTACGGGGTTTCTCCATCTTATAGCATACGGAGGCGCCCCGAACTGTGTTCTGGGTAGTTACCCGTCATAGCTTCTCTTAGCTGCCTAGTGCCTAAGGCTTCCTGGTTCTACATTTTCTGGGCTTTCACCAGTATCCAAAGTCACTGCATTGAATACTAACCCCTTCTTCTTTTTCTTACTGATAATTAGTCGTCCCGGAAAGAGATTCAATGCCCTCTTTGAAGCGAGCGCGGTCGCCAGAGCCCGACATTGGCTACCACTACCAGCCTTCTGTTGTGTCCAACAGAGACGACGAAGGTGGTAAGAAAACTCCAATTCTAGCTACTCGATATGTCCATGTTAACAGACTTTTAGGTACCCCGGTTCCTCGAGATGCTAACTCTAACCCGATCAAACGCATGAGAACTGCAGGTAGAACGCGGTCCGGGGCCAGCACTGCCACTACTCCGGTCTCGGCAACAGATGCTGTTGGTGCTTCCGGTATTGCAACCTCCAATCCATCGGCTGCAATTTCCATGCCTATGCCAGCCTCAATGCCTGTTTCAATATCAAATACGATTCATACTTCAGCCCCAGCTTCTTCCATTCCAACCTCTATTCCTACATCTGTCTCTGGATGTGCCCCTTTATCCGCCATCGTTTCAACTCCAACGTTGGAGACTACTGATATGTACCAGACATACCAGAACATACCTCCTTTGCCGGCACTTTATTCCCAGCCGATTTCTGGAAGAATGGTTATGACCCAGCAGCCGCAGCCTTTGCAATATTTATCATCTTACATGGCCCCTAGATTGCCTCCCATGCCGCAATCTCATGCTCCCTTGCCGCCACCGCAGCATGTGCAGCACGCTGGCAACAACGGGTCTACAAAGCCGCCAAAGCCCCCTGTTGTCAAGTCACTTCCCACGGTCAGAGATCATACTACCTCGGATGTGTGTGAGTCTGGGGATGAATATATTCCTCGTGAAACTGATGCAGCTGGCGAGCTAAAGGTCAGGCCAAATGGAGAGCTTACTGGAGGCCGCAGATACCTTTGCAAAACGTTCCACTTGCCTCATCGAGCCGATAAGCTCTTCATGCTGGCTACAGAGTGTGCCCGAGTTCTAGGATATCGTGACTCATATCTCCTCTTTAACAAGAACCGCTCATTGTTTAAGATGATAGCTAACTCGATTGAGAAAGAGGAGCTGGTACGCTTGAGCATAATACCATATTCATATCGCTCGCGACAAATTGCCATCGTTTCTGCCCGCTCCATGTTCCGCCAGTTTGGTAGCAGAGTCATTGTCGATGGCCATCGTGTGCGCGATGATTACTGGGAGGCTAAGGCTATCAAACAAGGCTTTACCGATGAAGAATTGTCTAGCGACAAGCGCCCTGGCGCTGCAAAGGCAAGAGCTCTGGCTGCCGCGACTGCTGTCGCAGAAGCTGCTGCAGCCCAGGCTGCCGTGGATCAGCAGCACGCGTTATTGCAGGGCGGTCATCATGACCTTTCATATGGCCAGTATCACGGTTCTGCTTCACACTACATGCAACCCGTCCTGCCAATGCCGTCAGTCAACAACTACTACGATCAGCAGGTTTTGACGACGTCTATACCTCAAGAATATGCAGATTCCCGTGCCCATCGTCAGGAACTAGGCAACCACTCCTACGATCAGGCACAGTCATTGTCGATCGATTACCATGGCCAGAATCACGCCTCTGAGCTGAACAGACCTGCATCTCAACAACGAGAGATGCGCAACGGCTATACAAATGATATGTGGCGTCGCTCCCACGATCAGTCTCATCCAACTGTTTCCCAGCCCCCATCCGCTATTGAGCCAGGACAGACCTCAATTTCTTCAAGTACTACAAGATACTCTCCGCATCCCTCCTATGGGGTGTATAACACGGCTCCTTCGGCTAGCGCTTCGACGCCTACAACGGCTTCCATTACGACTCAGAGCCCTTCTTCGATGATGACGAGCTCACCGTACGCATATTCCATTCACACACAAGCTCCCACAGCCTCAACGGCCATGAGAGGTACGTTGTGAAATTGCCGTTTAATTTGTGTTTCTTTTCCGCTAACCTTTCTTTTTTCTATCAACTTTAGCTTCGGTGCCTGCGCTTTCAACATCACAAAGTTATAGCTACCCGCCGCCACCCCCAAGTCAAGTCTGGCAACAGACTGTCCCACAGACTCCCCAGAGCAGCTATTCTGGCTACACAACGAACCAGACATCGCCGTCACAAGCTCAGAATCCAGATAACCAACAACAGCAACAACAACAACAACAATACCAAAGCAGCATATCACCGGTGTCAAATCGTCTACCTTCCAATATGCCCATGTCCTCCATGCCTACAATGAACCAATCGTACTCCAACCATTCGATTTACCCATCGGATCAAACCCCGCGCCAGTACCTGCCGCCTGTCAGCCAACCTTCTTCTACACAGACCTGGCCGACCCAGCCATCCCAGCCCATCCAATCCGGACGCGCTTCCACCGCTAGCCAGCCGCAGTGGTGGCCGAGTCAGCAGCAGCAGCAATAGAGCGTTTGTAGGTCTGTTCATGAAGAACGACAGGTCTACTGTGACTTTAGACCAATGAAGCAGTGGCGTAAAAAGGTATAGCTGGGGAAGGCCACCTTTAGGTGGTCTATCTCATGCTGGCATCCGGCGAAAAGGTCGCTGCATAGGAGAGTAGCATGCCTTTTCTTTCTTTCTTATCCCCTCGTTTTCTTCTTTGTCTTCTCTTTTCATCCTTGCGCCTTCAACTTCTCCTTTCTGTTTTTCGTCTGGCTTATCTATCTCCTTCCCCCCCCCCCCCCTTCTTTTTATATGCACATACCCATTTTTATACGGATATTTTAGAACGTTCTGTCACGGCTTTTATCATTCAATTCCTATATTTTTTTTATATTCCTCTTCACTTTTCTGCTACTTTTTTATTTTTATTTTACATCCATCATCTATCTACTTCTCCCTTCTTCACTCATTTTCGTTTGGAATCAATCGCTTTCTACTACTACATCTAGTTTTCTGGGACCGAAAATAAGAAAAGAAAAAAAAAACCTTGCTCTTGGCATTTTCCTGTTGAAATTTCTCCTCGCAGCCCTTGACATAATTCCGTGTAATAATTCATTGTCTTTTACACTCTTGTGCTACCACCGGTTTGGCTACTAACAATGACTTTTGTAAAAAGTGGGGGAGGGTTAACAAACTAACGCGATCAAGGCCGTGGTTACACGGATAAGAAAGAAGACACGAGTCACGATCATCATCTAGAGCTAATTATTTACACACAAAGGGTCCATCACCATTAATCAGGGCATCGAGTCACGGAAAACACCAGGGTAGATTTTTTATGCTTATTATTTTTTATTATCACTGTACAATATACATGATCAAATTACACACTGTCAAGTTACAGCCTGTTATTTGTCTGTAAATGATAAACTATCCATCGCCTTGGATGGCAAAGATAGGGCGGTCGATGGCAAAGGCTCAATTTCATGAAGGGTTATGGGAGATATTTGTGTGGGTATGATGGAGGGTAATGTAGAATGAAAAACACGAACATAAATGGCAGGGAATAGCCGATATCAAAAGAGAACAAACCAGACCAATGAATAAACGAAAAGCAGCTTCTAGCCATCACTTGCTAGTCAATTATTAGGAAAGGAATGTGTTTAGGCGTTGGTGGGCTTGAAGACCATGCGTTCGCTAGAGCTTGAGGTGAAGGGCACGCCCAGCTCAAACAGCTTCAGGCAGGCAGAAGAGAAGTCCTTGAAGAACAGCTCGTTGTCCTTGGCATAAGCCTCAACGTGCTTGCGGAAAGACTTGTCCTGAATGAGAGACAGATCAGTGGGCAGCATCATTAGAGACTTGGAGCTCTTGTTCTCGTACTGCATCGGGCCATTCCACTTGCGCTGCTGCCACTTCTCGTCCAGAAGCAGGGTGTAGAAGTCATTGGTCATGACAGTGGGAGAGTAGGTCCAGGGACCATCAAAGCCGGAGCGGTTGGTGTGGCAGCGGCCCAGGGCATGGGCACCAGCCAGAGCAACAATCTCCTGGTCGTTGAATCCCATGCGGTAGAAAATGTCACGCAAGTGCTTGGGGCCCTGGGTGGCATCGGGCAGGCGACCATCGGGAGTGCATGCAGTGGCTAGACCATCAGTGCGGCCGGGGCGAAAGGGAATAATGGGGCCCTGCATCTCCTGGACAGCGCAGACACCACCCAAGATCCACAGGTCGGAGTAGCTGATCCAGGGGAACTTGGCCTTGACCGGCGCCAAGAAGTCACGGGCAGCCTTCAGGCCAGCGTTGGCACCGTGATCAGATTCGGGGCTAAAGCGCATGGTAGCACCATTGGAACCACCAGTGCCGGTCTCCTTATCGTAGGTACCGGACGCGTGCCATGCCAGACGCAGCAGGACGGGGCCGTAGCTGCCGTCGTCATAGTCATCCTTCTCCTCCAGGCGGCTGGCAATCTCGTTGTAGACGGCCTGGTAATCGGCCTGGGTGCGTTCCTTGGGCCCGGCAGCACCCTGGTTGTAGAAGAAGTAACCGCCACCAAGAACGGCAGCAGCACCAGTCAGGTAAAGCAGAGATGAGCTACCCTTCTTGGGGGGCTCAGAGGAGTAGAAGCGGCGGCCCTGCTGAGCGGTCTGGCGGGGAGCGGCGATGAAGGCGCGGCGAGTCGAGGCTCGGATAGCCGAGCGGGCAAACTGGCGGGAAGCGGATGCCATCTGTCATGAGATGTCATTAGCTTAAGTCAATAGATATAAGAACCGTTGCTAGGGTGCGAAGAGCGTGGGGATGCTGAGAAGACAAAAAACAAGCCGTTTTCTAGATTAGATTGAGCGTACCTTGATGATGATTTATGTGATTAGAAACTGATGGAAGGAAAAAGAAAAGACGACGCCGAAACAGCCACAACTTGTGGGAAAAAAAAGAGGGCGACAGAAAGAAAAGGCAAGACGTGGAGAGAGCACGGAGATAAACGGTGAGAAATTGAGAGACGGGTAAGTAAGAGGGGGGGGGGGGGGGACGACGAGACTTTATACTCCAAGGTACAAGAAGAAGAGGGAGGAGAGGAGAAGGGAAGAAGGAGCAAATGCCAAGTACAAGTGTACCTTTTGGGGACAAGAGCGAAGCAAATATAGCAGGGAGCAAGGAAATATGGGGAATCAATCAACTGATGGATGAACGGCGAGCATCAACTAGGAAGGAAACAGCCACAATCTAAGAAAGGCAAGTCCCCAAGTATATTCCATCCATTGCTACACTAGCCGGACCCAATTAGCCGCACACTGATTGGCTGACTAAATAGTGAGTTTATTACCCCTCCAGCTTTGTTTTCTTGTTGTGATGCACCTGCTTGCTTTCTTGCTGGAGGAGAGGAGGGGGGTTTGTGAGCACAGCTTGTTTGGAGCCAGAGCTTTCTGGCGGTAGCGGGTGTGGGTGCGTGTGGGTGGGTACGGCCAATGCTGGTCGTTCTTGCAGATGCACCGCAGAAAAAAAAAAGGCACACACTACACAAATACGTAGACTATCATTGGCTGGGACGGATGCCGCAAGGCGATCCCTTGCAAACCCACCTCTTTTCCTTGGTAGGAGCATGGCAGTTTTCAGCAACATCCCTATTCCAGAGAACACAGGATGGGGCAGTAAGAAGGAAGGAGCAAGGCCCCAAACTGGCCTAACGAAGGGCTTCATAAGAGGAACAAGGAAGGAGAAAGGAGAGGGGCGGAGGCAGCAAGAGTAGCAGCAAGAGCGACAGCAAGCTTCCTTCCACCAGATTCCATGAAACAAGCAGCAGGATATCTTTTCAGGCCAAACAAGGTGGACTACCGGCCACTTCCGAATGAAACGCTTGTCTTAGTAAGCACATCACGAACTACAGCAAGGTTTTTTCGTTTTTTTTCCCCACGCATAGGCATCAAGCAGCCGCCTGTATCACACGTTGTGCAGTTTTTCCGTCAAGGCCAAACCAGTTTACAGCCATGGTTGCTAGGAGATGAAGTAATCTCAACAAGAAAGATTAGGAGATAATTCCAACACAACAGCCTTTCATACCCAGTTTCTTTTTGTTATTTTAATATGGAGTGGGGTCACTCATTGCCTTCGGCAAGAGCAAGCGGCCTTCCGCTGACCTCTGGAAGAACAGGATCATAAAGGATTTCAAGGGAAGATAAAAGGATGGGACTAAGGGGATCTCAGAACTGAAGCAAAAGGAGTAGAGTAAGGGAGGAGAGGAGAGCAAGTTGCGATGCAGTAGTAGGCAAGCAATGTAAAGGAGAAATAAAGATTAGAAAAGCCCCACTTGGAGAACCAAATTCAAAGGCATGAAGAAGAAGAAAAAAACCCCCAGCACAACATGTGCGTTCGCCACCGCCCCTTGTTATACGACTTCTATGCGAGTTAGAATACAACACTCAGGCAGGCTGCTGCCTTATCATATCCGGCGTACTATTTAGCAGTGCTACTTCCACTTCGTGATAGATAGCATTCTGTTTCAGCACGGCTTGGGGTAACGATGCCCTCCCCTTGCCAAAAACCTGTTTTCTACTATCGTAGAATGCCATTCCCTGCATACAGAGATAATGCTACAGCGCGCAGTGTCAATGTCCTAAATGTCTCTAGTCTTGGCAGCTAAATACTTCGCTGAGTAGTGCTTTTTCTCGAGGACAGAGGAAAAACCGGCCTTGTCAGAAGACCCAGGCTAGACCTTTCGTTCGGCCCACGGCAATTCCTTCTAAGCCCACTGTCGTAATGGGCGTTCCATACTGACGCTATATCGACAGGCATGTCCTGTCCCGTCATAGCCAGCCACCAAAAACTCGGAACACGCGCTGCCGACTAAGTCTGCCCCTCCCCATCCCATTCCTATTCTTCGCCATCCCACTCCTGCTTCTACTCTTCCTGCCCCAGCCTAGCTCTCTTTATCTCTGGCCCTTCTTCGCTTTCTTATTTTGGGTTATTCACGGACTCTCGGGGGCACGTTGCCTTTCCTCAATACACGATTATGGAGCGGGCGTTGACTGCTATCTCCCTCACCAATTGCAGCTTGCTTCGCCTATTCGCTATTTTTTTCGATTGGCCTTAGCTCGGAACTTCACAAGAGCAAGGCGCGCGCTGTGTTATTTGATTGTTAAATGCAGTGCTCTATTAGTCTCAATTTTTAGTATTCCTAGCCGCATACACTGGAAGCATGAGGCTATTTAAGACTATAGTACAGTAGGCTTAGGAGGCGGCCGGCCTAGTTACGAAAAGACTTGACATCAATTATTAACCCTCCCTCCAGCGCAGCATTATCCTACCTCTGTCTTATCTGCATAGTTGACTGCTTCTTACGTACAGGTCACTCATGCTTCTCCCGAGCTAGCTCGGATACCGCCGGGCGAGGAACTGCCCAGCGCTTCAAAGTTAATCAATCAAATAGAACCCAATTTTATCCATAGACTTTCGTGTCATTGAGATAAGTAAACCCCCTTTAGGGTTAGAGCAGCGAGACACCCGCCCTTTGTGCCTTCCGGCCCCAACATTGAAGACACTACAAATGAGCACCTGGCATAAAAATAAGTCATAATGTATTTGTTCCCATGCAGCTTCTGATTCTAACCACCGATGTAAATGCCAAACAAACATACATTCTTCCCATCAACATCACATTTTTTCTTTTTTTTTTTCTCAAAAAACCAAAGCAAAATGAAACAAAGCTGACTAGACAAAACAGCTAGCAAACAGATGCAAAGACAAAGGAAAGAGAGAATCATGGCATCAATGCTCTACCCCCCCAGAATATACCACAACCGCCGGTGCTTGCCTACTCAAAGGTTTGCAGTATACATAGACGAAGCCTCGTCTAGTGGAAGGGTGCAGTGCCGGTGAGGGCAGCATCTTCCGTCATACAATGGAAGTCATAGTAGTTATAGTACATACTCTCGGCCTTTTGACGGGTAGCTTCGTCCATTTCAATTACGGTTGGACCGTCTTCTTTGCCACCCGAACGGGCACGAGAGGCCACAGCGACCGAGGCAGGCCTGCAAAAAAGAAGTACAGTGACAATGATTAGCACAGAACTCGCTCAATGGCAAAGAAAGCACGGTAGGAAAGAACAGAATAACTTACCCAAAGAACTCGCGATCCACGACAAGGAACTGCTGCATGGCGTCCTTGCCGCCCCGGTACTGCAGGTAGGTCAGGTATCTCAGCGTAAACGCCCGCTTCAACCCAGTTGACAAGCGGCTTTTAGTCCGCAAATTGTCAAACACTTGCTTGATCCGCTTGCTCTGTTCAGCCTCAGTCTCGGGCGTTGTGGGCTGCTCGAGCTCAAACTCAATCCACTTCTCCCAGAAGATGCGGCTATCCACATACCATTGCATGTTAGTGACAAAGGTCTCGCGGGCTTCAGCCACGGAGCCCTTGACCTTCCACAACAAGAATGCCCACTCAGCCACCAGTGCACCTTTGATGAAAATATCGACCTGCGGAGAGTCAATCTGCGTCTTCAAAATCTGGATGGCATCATCAAGACTTCCTTGGCGACGCTCTAGTTGTGCCCAAGAGATAACAGCTTCAACGCACTCAGGCAGTTTCATCAGGATGGCCTCATGAATGGCGCGAGCAACGTCAATACGGCCCTGGCTTTCCTCAAAGTAGGCAAACTGGATGCGGATACCTGGTCTGCTGATGGGTACGTGGATTGTGCATGCACGAAGATAGATGTTTCGCATGTCCTCTTCTTTTTCAGACAGAGATGACATCCATCTCACGTAGCGGAACCAAAACTCATCGTAGTGCGCACAGGCTACTAGACACCTCTCGTAAAGGAAAACAATGCGAGAATTACTGCCCTCAGACTCTTCAAAATCAAGGTACTTGTTCCAATTCACCAGCTGACTGTTGTCCAGCTCTGTGACATGGAAGTATGGCCGCTTGATCTCGGATTCGAAAGCCCACCGCTTGGTCGTTTCGGACTGAGTGCGAGTGAAAATCTCATAATACATGATGTCAATCTTGCCGCGGATATCTCGCTCAATCTCAAGTTCAGACTTGGGAGCACCACCATAGGCTGCATGTTCAGAGGCAACCTCTTTTTTGAACCGGATTAGATTCTCCTCTGACACGAGGTCCTTGATAGGTCGCTCGTGGCAGAGATTACGGAATCGCTCAAAGTATCGGGCATATTGATGCATAGGGATATGTATGAGGCGCATCAAAATAGCCAAAACTTCATCTTGAGCCTCTTGGCGCTCCTCAAATTCAATGTACTTATCCCAGAAAGGATGTGCCAGGAAGTCGAGTCCTACACATGCAGCTCCACGTTCAAACAAACTAGGGGATGATTAGCTGGTTATTCGTTGATTTAAAGGGGAAGATGGATAGGATGGAGAAGGGGAAGTGATACTGATAGGGATTTGGGTAAGTCACGTCGGCAGCTGTGGTGGTTAATGTATTATAATAGCATCCGACCATAGTCCATAGTGTTGTTAATGGAATTGAGCCATAGCGCAACGTATGTAGTCAGTCCAAAACAAAGCGGCGCAACCAGCAAGGCAAAAGATAATAGAAAGGTAAAGAAGAGGGGTGGGAGCGGAGGGGGGGTGGAGAAGGAGAAGGACAACAAAACTCAAAAAGCTCTCGGAGAACAAATGATGAGACAGTCGGACGAAGCCAAGCGGAGAAGATAGTCCGAATTATTTGGCGGAGAGAAAACTGGTTCTTGGAGAAAACAGTGAGGAGTCAATCCAGTCCCAGCCATTCTGGAGGGGGGTTTGAAATATCTCACCAGGAGGCAGCTTTGACGAGATCCTTATCCTAATGACCAGTAGTCAAGTAGAACGTTGCAGCGCGGGACATGTAGCGGAGCAAGATATATATGCATATATATACATGCACGGGGACACCAAGAAGCGCGCCAGTATCGGGACTGTCGTATGGGCGTTCTTGTAGGAGTGGGTAAACTATGCCGTCCATGAAGAAAACAAAGACTGTTCCTGTGTCCACGTTTCAATGGGTATAGATAATGGAGGAGGTTTGGACGAACAAAAGGGGAGGGGAAGGAAAGGGTATCCGTCCATGGCATATTCAACTTACTCTCTGACGGGCTGCGGGACGTGAGTGGTCTCCATTTTAAAAGAGCAATATTCAGTCCAAAGATCGACTGAGTTGCCAATGCTAGCACACCCTCGTTCATATATCTAAAGGGGTCGTGCAAATGTCAGCGAAGCTATATTTTGTTGTTCAGGTCAGAGTTTGCCCTCACCATTTCCGCGGCTTCAGGGCCAGCTATGTTGAACTCCAGATCGGCGTACTTCTTCCAATATCCAAAAAAGAGCGGGAACTTGTGGAGGAAAGCATCATAGGCGCTACGAAATGACGAAATAGCTTGTGGACTGGAGTTTCTGTTGAGAGTCCCCTCCATTTCGGCAGCTCTCACATACTTTTCCCAGGCCTCAAAGCTATCTGGGTCAGAATCCTGCGGAGGAAGGAAAAGGGATGTCAGTATCAGACATATATTTAACGCTCGGCTAGCCCTAGGCTTTTCGGTAATCGTCTTACCACTTCGCTCTTGAGACGCTTCAGTTCAAGATTTTCATCGTCGCCAGCAGCATATTCGTAGTCGGCCATGGTTAATGTGAGCACAGATAGACAGCTAGGGGCTGGTAAGCCTGGGTAGGATCAAACAAATGATATCGTGGTTATCAACGTAGAGGACAAGAGCGAGGGCGTCGATTCGGTGAGGCTGAAAGCCGTGAAGGAGCCAAAATACGTAGGTGGAAGCGTCGTTCAATAGGGTGACAAGAACACCAGTAGACGGAGAAAGGTCCAATGCTAGGCTAACACAGAATTAAGTGAGCTTCAGGCGCTCAAGGCTAGTTAGGTTAATGTGACAATGGATTGATTATATATGTGTATGAGAGCGAAGCTGTTTTTCTTCAGGTTTTTTTCGCGAAATTTCGACGCGCTGAGCATGCTAGTTGGAAATTAGCACGTATGTTTTCTTAGGATAAGCGGGTACGACATGTGCTTATCTGGGTAGTGCATATGGGTATCACGTGACTATATGGGCTGTATGGAGCTTTATACTAACCCTTGTGTTGTGATTGACTTTTGTTTAACTTGTTTTATTAAGAGGTTAAGTTATTTCACTTTAGGATACATCGCGTCAAACGTAACTACCTTACGTGTTTACCCGATGTATACCCGGATAGTGGCGGAATATCCACAACACCTTGGATGTCCCCTTGTTAGTTGTCGGTAATCGAAAAACATGGTCATCTCCTGTTCCAATGTTAATAAATATCTGGGCGATCTACAATGAAATAGTCTGAACTTGCTGTCAATATCGCTTTCTGATCTTCTGATCTTCTAATCACTACGAGCTGCCCTAACACTGCCTCTCTCAGTACACCTGCCCCAACCCGCTTTTTCACCCAACTCTCCACCTATCTTGGTGGGGCTTTGATCTGCTACTAATAGCTCTATAGAAAAGCAGGCCTATTAGCTTAGGCACCATAGCAAAGCTCCATATCCAACGCCGTTAACACTCTTGGAATATCAAATCCTCTACCTCATTATAACCATCGGACTTTCTATCTTCCCTCATCATGGCTCCTAGTGCGATTATTGCCCCTTCTATCTTGTCCGCGGACTTTGCTGACTTGGGGGCTGACTGCTCCCGCACAATTGAGCAGGGTGCCGATTGGCTGCATGTTGATATCATGTAGGTAGCTTTACAGCCTTCTTTGAATGCGTATTAATATTCTGTAGGGATGGCCACTTTGTGCCCAATCTCACTTTCGGCCCTCCCGTTGTCACCAAGATCCGCAAGCACGTGAAGCCGCCGACGGAAAAGCATGGCAAGGGCACCTTTGACTGCCACATGATGATTGCCGAGCCTAAGAAATGGGTCAAGGAGTTTAAGAACGCCGGCTGCGATTTGTACTGCTTCCACTACGAAGCTGCGTTCTCGTCGGCCGCCGAGGAGCCCGAAACCAAGACAGAAGATAAGACTTCTCCCAAAGCCCTTATCAAGTACATCCACGACCAGGGCCTGCTGGCAGGCATCGCACTCAAGCCTTCGACTCCGGTTGACGTGCTTTGGGAGATTCTGGAGAGTCCTGATGCAAACGAGCGTCCTGACGTGAGCACTTCATTGGCCGCCGCCCGCTTGATAGATGCTGAGAATGCTAACAATATTTCATCTAGATGGTGCTCATCATGACAGTTGAGCCTGGGTTTGGAGGCCAAAAGTTCATGGCTTCTGAGCTTCCCAAGGTGCAGGCTCTCCGCGAAAGATATCCTGAGCTAAACATTGAGGTTGACGGCGGCCTAGGCCCTGGCACTATTGACCAGGCTGCTGATGCTGGCGCTAATGTGATTGTTGCTGGTAGCGCTGTGTTTGGCGCAAAGGATCCCGCAGAGGTGATTGCGCTGCTGCGTGATGCCGTGGCGAAGAGGCTAAACTAAAACATGATTTAGCCCTTATTCTCAGCCCACGCCTTGAACAGAAGTTATCATAACTTATTCATTTGTGCCATCAATGCCAGACGTTACTTTTTGATTACAAACATCGTGAGTAGTTGTTGTTATCCGTCGTCGTCCCTAAACCATAGTGGGGTTTAAAGTGATAAGCGATAAGAACTTTGACCCACAAAAAAACCAGAACTTCATAAATTCAGAAATTGAACCGAATGGCCTGATGATGGTCCGATGTGATGTTTGGCGTATAAATTTTGAATTTCCCTTGCAGTAAACATTTTGTCCAGAATCACGCTCCCGTTTTCTTTTTTTGCTGGTTGAACATCCATCCTTTGACAACCCCGGAGCAATGGCCGCGAGTAAGCGTAAGGCGGAAAAGTCCGCTTCTTCCAAGAGCGCGGCCAAGAAGCGCCCGGTTTCCACCGGTAAGGAAGACTCTGATTTAACACTGGACTAAAGATCTTGCTTCGCATCCGATACCCGTTGAATGTCCACTAGTTGCTGTTAGCGGCCCATGCTGACTAGTTATGAAGCTATCTCACACGATGAAGCCCAGAAACGGTTCCGTAATGGCCTTTTTGATGCTACAGTCCTTGACGACTACACCAAGCAATATTCCACTTCCTCACCATACAAGCATGCTGTAATCAACAAGCTAGTCAATGACTCACTGCTGCGAAGTGTGCGCAACGAAATTCGCGAAAACGTATCCTTCACCCCCAAAGAAACTGATATCTACAAGATCCACCAGTCTGGTGATCTCGCTAATCTCGACGGCCTCGAGCCTGAGGCTCTGGCCAAGCTACCGTCGTTGCTCAAGCTACGCGACAGCCTGTATTCCGAGTCGTTCCGTAACTATATCTCGCACATCACCGGCTGCGGGCCTCTCAGCGGTAAAAAGACCGATATGGCCATTAATGTTTACACGCCCGGCTGCTTTCTGCTATGCCACGATGATGTCATTGGTAGCCGCAAGGTCAGCTATATTCTATACCTGACCGATCCCGATACTCCGTGGCAGCCATCGTGGGGTGGGGCTCTGCGTCTGTTCCCTGTCACCGAGAGCAAGAACGCTGCCGATGGCCAGATGGCGCGTACTCCGCAGCCTGATGCTGCCAAGGTCATCCCACCAGCATGGAATCAACTATCATTCTTCGCTGTGCAGCCCGGCGAGAGCTTCCACGATGTCGAGGAGGTGTACCATGCCGGAAGTCCCGCTGAGCTGGAGAAGCAGGGCGGCCGCGTCCGCATGGCCATTAGCGGCTGGTTCCACATTCCGCAGCAGGGCGAGGAAGGCTTCGTTCCTGGTGCGGAAGAGAAGTTGCAGGAACGCAGTGGCTTGATGCAGTTGCAAGGGAACCCTGACCAGTACGATGCGCCAGTCATTACGCCAGCACCAGTGGATCAGATTGGTCTAGATGATTGGGAGGAAGACGATCTTGACTTCCTACTCAAGTATCTTGCACCCATGTACTTGACCCCCGACATGATTGGTCAGATGAAGGACCACTTCAAGGAAAACAGTACCATTACGATTGGGGATATTCTAGCACCGGCATTTGCCTGTTCCCTCCGCTCCTACGTTGAGGCTGCGGAAAGATCATCTCTGCCTGAGACGTATAGTGATATTGAAGCCAAAAGCAACTGGAAGGTCGCACGGCCGCCACACAAGCACCGATTCCTCTACCAAACCACCAAAACAGCCAAGTCTAATAGCGAAGGTAAAGCCAAGGGCAAGGGCAAGAACAAGGGCAAGGATAACGGAAAGGGGACCGCCATGACACCCATTGCGGAGCTTTTAGACGTGTTCCTTTGCAGTCGGCAATTCCACCGATGGCTCCAGCTTGTCACCGGTACGACGCTCAAGTCACAGCACGTTATCGCAAGACGGTTCAGACGTGGGCTGGATTACACGCTGGCTACAGGCTACGAGGGCAAGCCTCGGCTGGAAGTGAATTTGGGCTTCACCCCAACACCTGGCTGGGGTGCAGACGAGGATGAAGATGGGGAGGATGAGGACCAGGATATGGACGTTTCTGGAGAGTCTGCTAAGACTAAGCAAGCTGGTGAGGAGGATGAGGAAAAGCCCGATATTGGTGGCCACGAAGTTTATATGGCTGGCGATGATGATGCTGATGCTGATGCGGCCGTCTACAAGACCAGTTCGGAGGACGACAACATTCTATTTTTCCAGCCAGCAGCCTGGAACAACATGTCCATTGTGCTGCGCGACGGCGGGGCCCTCAAGTTCGTCAAATATGTATCGCGCAGTGCCAAGGGAGACAGGTGGGATATTTCAGGAACCTATGATGTTGAGGAGGCAGAGGATAGCGAGAGCGAGGGCGAGAGCGAGGACGATGCAGAGATGCAGGATGGCGAGGATCATGAGAGCAGCGAAATCGAAGATGAGGAGTGGAACGGATTTTCGGATTAGACGAGAATACAGCAAGACACCAGGCTCGCCCTCCTCGTCGTTCAATATAACAATGCCCACGTCCTGTAGCCTCACAGTACTTGACGTCATAAGCTATTAAAAGAGGCTATTTTGTTGAGACCAAATCTCATGCTTATAAATAAAACAAGACTATGCTACCAAAACACCAAATCAATATCCAAAACTAGAAGAAATTCTAAACAAAAATAATGAAAAACTAGAGGACCCGCCCAATACATAAAACGTTCGTTAATCCAGACTATCAATCTTCTTCTTGTCAAGAGTTTTTACAAATGCAAACTCCAAGAATTGCCGCCATACCTTGTTCTTCTTCTTCTTCTTCTTCTTATCCTTGGACTTTTTGCCCTTCCTCAATGCGCTACTACTAGCATCGCTCTCTGCATCTTCGTAGTCATCTTCGTCTACAGATGCCCCATCTATCTCTTCTTCAACCTCAGTCATGCGCTGGTAAATGGACTCTGCCGAATCTGACTCCGAGAATTCCAAAGCAGACTCCTCAACCCCGGTTTCTGCCGACAGTGGGTCTAGGGCCTTGCTACCTTTGCTAGACTTATGCTTAGCAAGGCGGTAGGCAAGTTTAACGTAACTCTTTACAGTCAGGTCCTTGAGTTTGTACACTTTGTCTGTAAAGGTACTGTACTCGACGTCGAATTTAAATGGAAGGTGCTTAGGGTTCTTATGCAGCTTCTTGTTCTTGTGGGGACCCTCGCGCCACTTCGTCTGGCCAACTTCGTCGTCAAACTCAAGGTCATCATCCTCAACTTCGGTTTCGGCCTCAGGCAGCGACCGAAGCTCGACAGAGTTGCCCTTAGCAGGCTTCTTCTTATCCTTCTTTTTCTTTTCGGGAGTGGAAGACTTGATGTTGTTGTTGAGATGGGTCAAGTTGGCGTAGTACTGCACGTAACCCAGCCATGAAAGAGTCTGCATCTCGTATCCAGGGCCAGGCGGTGTGCCCTTGGCCGGAGGATCTGGGATGACAAGATGAGGATCTTTGTGAGGGCCCTTCTTCCCCTTCTTCTTCTTGCCTTTCTTGTCGTTCATCTTCTTCTTGGCCATTTCGATCTCGTTCTCCAGAGCTTGCAGGCGCATAGTGCTGATTTCATCAGGGGAATCGTCTTTAATTATGACGTTTTCCACATCACGCCATAGCGGACCATCAAGGCCTTTGGTGTTGTAGGATAGGACACGAATGGTAGGGAAGTAGTTGGGTACGATACTGGGTGATACAAGTGACAAGTGGTAACGCTCAGCATGTTTGTTGCCCAGGCCCTTCCATGGCCGCTTTTCCGATGCCGAGAACTCTGCTTCGGAGTCAGCGGCATTTATTACGGCGTTTGGATCAGGGAGCTTGGACCACAGCCTGCGGAGGTCGACTAGATAGTTGGCAGAGGCATAAACAGAGGCAGCTTCATCATGTACAGTGTCCTGCTCGTCTTGGTTGGTCTGGCTAGCAGCCTCTTCGCCAGTGCCTTGAAGCACATCATCGGTCTGCAAAATATCAAGGTCGTTGCTGTCATGGAGGAGAAAGTGGTCAATGTTCATGTGACCGTAGATCGAGCCAACAACGACATCACGGAACTGCACAAGCCACAAATTATACTTCTGCCAACAAGTTTCATCCCAGTTTTGCTTTCCAGCTGTACGTGCAGGTGGAACGTGGCCAGTAAGGATAGCCTTAACGCCTCGAGCGCGCATTTGGGTAAGCTGAATACGCAGCCACTCCATATGCATGAAGCCAGGTTCTGATGGGTTCACGCAGTCATCCACGCCGGCGTTGCGATCAAACAAGTAGAGGGTGTTGACGCTGAAGACAGCTAGTTTATTAGGGATGACTTCAACATAGAACCAGCCGCCAAACTCGAAAGAGTGGCGCTGCGACTCGGGGATAAAGGCCTCCCATACGTCAGTGTACGTGCGCAGCCACTCGCTTGGCGCAGGCATCAGAATGTTGTGTGGGAGAATGTCGTTATTTCCCAGGCTAGGGATGATTGGGATGGTAAGCTTCCCCTGGTCATCGCTAAACAGTTTAGTGATTTTCTTGACCATCATCTTATTAGTGCCAAGCACCTGAGAGGCATTTCGGGGGATGTCCTCGTCGCTATCGTGGCGGGCCGAGTCGCCAGTCCAGATGACAAAGTCAACGGTGTCTTTGACGTGTTCGTCGATCCACGCAAGCACAGAGTCAACCAGGTGCACAGGGGAGTCGCAATCGGAGGTTTCGGCACCATAGTAGCCTGCAGGGCCAGAAGACCGATGGCAGGCGATGTCTTCAGCTGTGGAGGTGTGGGCCTTATAGAACATATCAGGATGGAAGTCTGTGGAAGGCAAGACGCCGGTTCTATTGGTTAGCGAGCTGTAGGAGAGCGGAAGGTTTCATTCTATCAAAATGCAATGTTACACTACGTACCAGTGATGTGCAGGAAGCGACCGTGAAGCTTAGAGCCTCCAGCAGCATTTTCTTGCTGATTTTGGGGGGCAGCCTCATGTAAAGGTAGAGTGTGGTGCAATTGAGGTGTTTTTCCAATAGCCAAAGCCAAAGCCTGTTGGCTCAAAAGCAGGGCCGTGACATAAGACTGCAGCAGCCATCGAGAGCGAGGCCAAAGACGTGGCCGAGACTGAGATTGCATTGCGCCACGTCACAGGCCACAAAGAAGGGCAGGCAAAGACGTTGGGATAAAGGTATGATAACTCAGATATGAGACAAAGAGGAGGTATGATTCTGCGACGATAGATATAGATAATTCGCTGGGGAAGAGAAATAAAAGAGAGCGCCTGGGGTGTGGGTAAGAAAAAGCTCTGGCCTTGAGCCTTTTGTATATCTTCAAGCAACGTTCACAGAAGAATAAATAACCAATTGCATGCAGAGTCAATTGATTTCAAAGATACTCGCAGAATAAAAAGGGAGATAATGGAACAATGACAAAGACTTTGGGAAAATACAAAGGAGGTAGAACGACGAACATAAATAGGAAACCAAAAAAATGGTGGAAAAAAATGGTTCGCCATCAACTTTTTGTGTGTGCTCGCTTTCACTTCAGAATCTGGAAGGAACGACCACCCCAAGTTCAACAAGGGAAGGAACGCGTGAAAAAGAAGGAAAAAAAAAAGTATTAGAGAGCTGAGAAGAGGAAAGAGGCAAGGATCTGACCAAGCTGGCACCACCAGGCTTTAGGGGTCGTAAAGAGCCCTAGAGGGTTCTGAGCCAGGCGAAAGAGAAGCACCAAATCTAAGAGGGGCACTTTCTAATACAGCCAATGCCGATGTAGTATGACAGCAGCTTGTATGAAAGCAAGAATGAACGGAGACGATGCGAATAAAGAAGTTGAATATCCGCTACTATGCAAGCAGCCGTAGCACTACATGAGATGCTGCCTCGCAGTTGCTGCTAGTGCAAATACAAAATACAAAGCGAAGAGAGGTGGATATGAGAAAGCACAGGCCGCTGTCCCGCCCGAGTCCTAGATTCCGAGCCCGCCATCTCTCAGTCCATTTTTGCATTTCTCTAAGACCAGAATCCCCTCCCCGCCAGCAAGAGTCTTTTTTAGAGACTAAAGCTAAGGTTTCAAGACCCCTCATTTCCACTTACTTCACCCTGTTTTCCTCTCCCCCAGGCTAGCCAGCATCCCATGTCCCATGTTTGTGTTGCTCTTTGCTGGAATATGACGTTTGACCCATATCCATCGCTCCGTCGTATGCTTGTTGTCTATTGGTCTGGATTGTCCATGTTATTGCTGTATGCCCAAAAGCACAAGGCTGATAAGGTGTCTTAGGCCAGCCAACCAATCAAAAGCCAGCGCATTTCCACGTGAAGAGAGGCAAGCTACCATTTCTCATCGCCACGAGATCACAAGCCCAGAAATCACAAGCAAATAAAAGCAAGTTCTACGTGGCTCTTCCAAGTGCACAGATAAAGAAAATGACCCCTTTGTGGCCATTGGGAGGCCGTTCCCTCCTCTTCCCCCACAACGACACCCCAAGGACAGCAAATAAACCCATGGTGGCCAGCGGGAGGATCAGCAGACGAAGGGCACTCACTTCTTGGTCACAAAGAACACTGATGGACTTTGGTCAAGTGCCTGCTACAATCCCCCTCTCTTGAAATCCACATGGCGCGCTTTGGTCTGGGGCAGTGTTCCTCTTGAATGGTCATGTATCTCACTAGACAGAGGGAAAACGAAAAAAAGAACTATGGCATTACATCCCTTTGCCCTCTTCACCTCTCTGCTTGCTTTCCACTATGGTGGTTTTTTGTAGCTTGCTGCAGTTTGACGTCACCTGTAGCAAGAGCGGCTTTTTATAGCTACAGTAGAGCTGGGGCACAGCACGCAAGCCCATCCATCCTTAGTAGCAAAAAACAAACTGGTGGCCTGAGGCATTCATTCATGTAGAGAACATGAAATGTACAATAAAAAGCAGACTGTTGTATTGGGCGGAGATCAACAAGCTAGGAGATGAAAGGAAGACATAGAGAAAAGACTAGTGAAGAACTCCAAAAAGTTCTAGGATCATGATTCATGTTCTTGTGATGCTTGACGTCATGTACAATCGGCAGGGCAGCTGTCCGCAAGGGTCCATCATATAACCCTAGTTACACAGATAGTCGGCACGTCACGTGCGACTCGTACCTATAAATAATACTCCAAACTCCGCAGTAAAATTCTCCTTCCCTTACTCTTCTTTACCACGCAACACTTCGACGAGCCCTCATTCTGGTAGCAGCAATGCTACTAGTTTGAGGTGTCCTTTGGGCAATTACATCATATTGCTTTATCTAGTCTCCGAGTGCATGCTAGAGAATTTCTGCCGCTCGTTTGAGGGGTGTCATGTTTCATTACTTTAGTGGCACCCCATGTAGTAGTGGCTACATTTCCATACCCTGAAAACATGTGGAAGAACGGAAGTACATGTATATGTGATGGTGTCCTCAGGATTTTCCCTTGGAAGCTAGCCTTGACAGACCTACCCCAATTTCAATTGCAGCGCCCAACTTCTCGCGTCATGCCTGCTCGTTCTCGCGCTCGTGACCTGTATCTAGTTAGGGGCAGAGGAAGCACTTGGCTGTTCTTGTGACGTTTTCTAGGTCCATTCGGGCTACACACCATGGCCTGTGATCGCAGCAGAAACACACCGTCCTGCTTCATGAACTTCATGGTCTACTTGGCACAGGACATGGGGTCAAGTATCAATTGCATTATGTATAATAACCAGAGCATAGTCCCTTTGTTCAGTATTCTTCTTTATTGTGTCTCTGTCTCTCTTCCAACACATGTTGGGTTCTGTTGAAAGATCCTATCCTATGGCTAGTCTAGCATTGAATAACAGACTAGTCTCAAATAATACCATCTTTGGCCTTCTATGCGTTAGATGAAGTGGGTTGAGCCTCCATCTTAATTTGTTTTTTTCCTGTGTGTAGTCGCAGTCTTCTGGTCCCAGTGCCGGCTAGCAACTTCCGTAGAAGACAGCATTCGTCCATACCCAGGCCGAAAAGTCGTTGTCCACTTTTCTGCTATTTTCGACGTACTCCTCAACATGTAATTCAAGTAGTCTAGATGTAGACATTGCCATCTACTCCCCCTTCCAGTAGTTTGTTTGCACAAAAGGCATCTTGGTTACCTTGGCCGCCCGCGTCTTGTTTCGGATGACCACATCAATCTCGGTCCCTGCCTTGTGTAGGCCATCCCTGATGTAGCCCATGGCAATATTCTTGCCCAGAGAGGGCGATGGTGATCCGCTGGTCACAATACCAACCTTCTCGCCATTCTTGTCCTGGATAATAGCACCCTCGCGAGCCGGTGCGGGTCCATCAATAAGGAATCCAACACGGCGTCTATCGACACCCTTTCCACCCTTGCTCTTGGGCTTCAGCTGTGCCAGAATGACATCCGCGCCGTGAAACCCGCCTGCCACACGGCGTGTTGGCGGAATGACCCACGATAAAGACGCCTCAACAGGCGTTGTAGTGTCGTCTAAGTCATGGCCATACAAGCACATGCCAGCCTCTAAACGTAGTGTGTCACGAGCGCCCAGACCTGCCAGCTTTAGATTATCGCCGCCAGCAGTCATTAGTGATTCAACCATAGCTGTCAGCTCGGCGGCAGCATCACCCGGCTCGCCAGCAGGAATGAAGGTCGAGATTTCAAACCCATCTTCCCCCGTGTAGCCACCACGAGCAATTTGTACAGTACGACTGGTCTTGCCCCCAGATAAGCGCAGCTGGGCGAAAACCACACTACCAAAGTAGAAGGTTGACAAGTCGACATCAGTGGCCAGCACAGCTTTGAGGATCTCGGCAGCCTTGGGACCCTGCAGGGCCACGAGGCCGCCATTGTTTTCCACCCGCCAGGTATCCTTAGACACCGGCACGCCACTGGTTGCCAACTGATTGTCAAAGTACTTGAGGTCCTTTTCACGGCAACCAGCATTTGTCACAACATGGAACTTCTCCTCGCCGATGCGTGTAATGATAGTGTCGTCCACAATACCACCCGTTTCAGGCCACAGCAGTGTGCTCAAACGGCTCTGGAAGGGGGCCAGGGCCGACACGTCGGCAGGCGTAACTTTCTCAAGGAACTTTGCGGCGCTAGGGCCCTCAAATATGTGTTGCACCATGTGTGAGACATCGAACAATGATGCATGCGAGCGAGTAAATTTATGTGACTCGACCAGACCAACTGAGCCATACTGGATAGGCATGTGGAACCCGCCAAACGGGACCATCTTAGCGCCCTGGGCTACATGGAAGTCATATAGCGGGGTTTTGCCGAGTGCTTCACTAGAGGACGAGGAGAATCTGCCTCGTAGTCTGCTAGGCACGAGCATTGCCCGCCGGGCCAAGATTGAAGTCATGACTGAATATATAAGGTAGAAGGGAGCTTATTGTTGATGGGTATCTGCCGTCGCCTGCAGCAAATAAGACACAAGCAAGGCTAGCCGGTTCGGTAGAACGTTGAAGAAAAAAGGAAAGAAAAAGTCAATCAAAGAGAGACGCCGCTAAAAACAGGCCTTGGACGAAAAGACAAAGACAAAGTTGTATCCGTTCGCAATAACTTGGGGAATGAGGAGGAAGCCCAAGGAAATGGCCCTTCTTCACATGGCAGCACCAAGGCCATCAAAGCCCTTTCCGCGGGCTTGTCTTGCCTCATGCCCGAAGCCGGAAGGAAGGCGGACCTATGGTTGGACTAGATCCGGCTACAGAGCTACCTTAAAAATGGAGACACTCTAGTCTAGCTAGAAACTGCTCTTGGGGCAGTTTGTAGCATTAGCAAGAGTTAATTGGATACAGGGAGAAAATACTACAAGCTCACAACGCACAGAGCCGCCCGATAAACTTGGCTATTTTATCTTGGACAAGTCCATTACAGCTTTGGAACGTCCATACAGGGCCTAGCTTCGACGATAAGCCTTATCACTCATAGAACAACAACAGGTTGAACTTTCCACGGAAAACCAAGCACACAAATATCGCTTCTTTCTTCCACTATATTTTGTACCGAAATTCAGGGCTCTGAATCACAGGAGACAAAGGCGATCAACAGATGGTAACCATTTAAAAAGGCGCAAATGTGATGCTTGTCCCCTATCATAGGCACAACAAAACAAGACAACTTTCTGCGGACTAATGAAAAAAAAAAAAAAGAAGAAAAAAAAAAGAGAAAACCAGTATTCAAAAATCAAGGGATTGAGATTTACCCCCCTCTCGTCAAACAACACTGCTGCCATCACTATGCTCTCGGATAGCCTAGCGCTTCCTCCTATTTAGAATCAAAGCTGTATTTAAGCCATCCGCCTAGAGCTCTCAAACTCTCCCATCTTACCGTCTCGTTAGCCTCACCCATGAGCTCCATGATACGCGTCTTAATGCCTAGCTTATCCAGCTGATGTCTCTTTTCCGGCACCTCCTTCACAAGGAAGGCGATATCGTTACAAGCAATAGCCAGCACTTGCTTGTCGTTGTCCCATGGCTTCTTCATGATCTCAGCCAGCTTTTGCACAATCTCGCCCTGGTTGTGTTCCAGAATGCGTCGAGAGTTTTCAGCCCAGAACACTGTGTTGCGATGAGGTGGGGACCAGCGGAGGTGGCCGGACTCTACCTCAGCCATGTATTCATCAAAGGTGGTCTTGTTTTTGCTGTACTCGTCCAGCATTTCCTTGAGGCTCGTCAAGTCCTCGACCAGGTCAGGGTCGGTCATGTGGCGGCTTATCATAGTCTCGACCTGAGACGGTAGGCGTGCCAGGACAGCAATAGGCAGCAGAGACTTCGGGTTCTTTTCGAGGAGGTTATTAAGAGTAGCAATGAGGAGACGTGTGGTCTTTTCCTTGGGTGAGACCTTGAGAAGCTGTGTATAAAGAACTATGATGTCATACTCGCTGCAGACAACTGTTAGTAAACAAAAGGAAAAACAATGAATAATTAGGGGTGCACGAATAGCACTTACTCATCCAGGTCATCGCCGATCTCTTCAGCCTCAAAACTAAGCTGCCAAAGGACCAGGAGAACATGGTAAAGGAGCTGGAGACCAACACCCCCGTTGATAAAACCATCAACGCCGGCAGAACGGCTGCTGGAGACACCACTCCACATGCTGACAGAAGAATTGCCATTCGCTCCAACGCCGGCTGCAGTGCGCAGGATGTTTATTAAAGGCTCAACAGTTTCGCTTCGATGCGCCCAAAACTCCTGGCGCGGTGCCTGGCCATACAAAAGCGATGAATACTGTTGCACGGCAACAGCTTGAAGGCCAGAATCTTGGTTCTTGGCCAAGCCAGAGAGGTATGTTAGAAGGACGGGCAGAGCATCTTTCAAAGTGACGGCAGATTGATCGCGGGTTGAGGCAATTATAGTGGTCAGGACAGTCGAGGCCAGAAGCGGGATTGTATCTTCCGAGTTGTTAGAGTGAGCGAGAAGGCCCAAAAGCGTAGGGCAAGGATTTCCGACCTTGAAAAGGGAAAAGGCGAAGTTTGGAACGACTGATGCAAGGGTTTTGAGTTAGTAATTTGCATGTGGGACGATACGACTGCGTGCGCGTGATGTTGTATGTAGTGGGGTTTGTGGATATCTAGTTGCGACATTTATTGACGGCAACTTTCCAGAGCAAGTTTTGCAAAGTCATTGCAATAAGTTTGGGACCAAAATAACAAAACAGATGAATGCAAAGTGAATTGGAAAACGAGTTTTAGAATTTCCCATTGCGCCACTTTGCTAGCAAGGAGTTGGCTCTCTCAACTTACGCTCCAAAATATCGCCAAACAGAACCAGCAGATGCTGAATGATGTTTGCGTGCTTAGCAGCAGACTCAAGTGAGCTTGGCTTCCCCGGTGCACCAAGGAAAAGCTCAGCAAAGCCGTTCATGTCATTTTCAATGGTTTTCCGGCGGTCTTCGGGCTTCTGGGTGCTGGACAAGGCGCGGATTTTGCCTAGTTGAGCATCTGTAATAGAGCTTGCTCTCACGGCACCATCCCAGGCAATGGGGCGCTGGCGGATGTTATTCTGGAGGGTAGCCAGATAGGCAGAAGGATCAATGAGCATGGCGGTTGAGTTGAAGCAAAGGAGTATATCGGCGGTGAGCTTCTTCTTTGTGCTCGTTGTTGAAAGACAAGAGCGATTAAGAGGAATGGCCTACGAGGCTGTCGAATTAGACTGGATTAGGGCGCAACAAAGGATGATGGGGATTCGTGATGGTGATGAGCAATTGAATTCGATGTAACGTAATAGAGCCTGATCAACTTAATCGCCAGCAGAAGAGAGTAAAAGAAGAGGAAAAAGACGCGCGCAGCTAAGAGATAAAAGTGCGAGTTGTGGAAGACGAACGACGATAGGACGTATTATGACGCACGAATATATGATATGATTGCCGGACTGTTGTCCGCAGGCTTAGTTCGAGAGTGGGCAAGGCTGTGAAAATTGAGTGGAGCTTGGCTTAATAGACAGCACTACATAGCTCAATAAATAGGACATGCAGTAGTGAGTGACCTTTGCTAGGGTTAACGGCACTGCAAAGCTGCAAGTACCACGCTATCAGAGACTACCAAGCTTGTCTGTCACCTTCTTATGCTTGAGCTTGGTATAATTGATTTTGATTGCGGGTCGACTCGGCCACTCTTCAGCCCCAACCAGCCCCAATGATAAAATGAAGCGTCTATATGGAGTATATGAGACCGCGGCCAGGCTCTCTTAGCTATTGAGAATGAATCTAGGAACAATCGCGGTCAGTTCGGTGGATTGGGGAAATAACAAGGGCGTCTAGACCCTAATATATGCCTTGAGCCCAGTGGCTTGCTACTGTCTGTAGGCACTAGTAGACAACAGTAACAACGGTGAGACAGCACGGAAACAACAATTATGTTATACATCTACATGCACTGCACTACGTACAGCAAGCCAGGATATAAATGGGAATAAATGGGCCTTTAGCTTGTGTGGGGGCTATAGCCGGGCTTGTACCGGCTGATGATGCATAGTGTCTAACTACTCTATGATCAACTACATATGATACTGATACGAATTGTGTAGATACCAGGAAGCCCTCAAGAGCACAAGCATCGACGGTTTGGCTCCAATTCAAAATTCTGGACCTTCTAAGCCATGGATTTGGTTGCTCCGCAGCGGACAACAAATATGGACACCACGATGACAGCTAAAGCTAAACAGAGACGAGGAAAATAAATGGACATACATCTAGACTTCAATTACACTTTTTTATTCGCGTCTTACAGGGGCCATTGACGCGTCAATCCTATCATCAGAGTTGGTTTGGTTGGTGATAATGCTTTGACAAAAAAAAAGAGGCTGGATTTTTTTCTTTTTTTTTCTTCCTGGTACCATAAGGCATAAGGCATCAAATTAAGAAAAGCCCTTTATTTTATAGAGGGGCTGGGAGAATAAAAAGCCTGCTGGAGACTGGTGACACTGTGAAAAAGATGCTGGCGCTTCTCTTGCAGATATATTTCATTCTGGCCTCTTTTTCAGCCGGACTGAGCTTGATAAAGTCCGGCATTTATCTCTTTCGTTCCCTTTCTTCTGACCTGGCGTAATTCACCATCTGGCTAAATTTTCGGCTTGCACCCCTCCAACATTCAACTAGGCATCCCACAGATAGCACCCTGGGACCCCCGTTGCCATAGCACCCCCCC